>OZ002735.1:16092059-16135946 GCA_963924305.1 Polygonum maritimum | reverse complement strand
CGAGCGAGGCGCCTACCTATCCGTAGGGCCACTTGGGTTGTTAGGGTTTGGTTCCGCACCCCTTGTATCCCTTAGTCGAACCCTCTCGGTGAGTGGACCGAAGTGAGGGCTCGACTACTTATCCCTTATTAATAAAAAGCCTACAAAAAGAGTTTGTTGAATCATGAATCCCCATGCATCCAAAAGTGTCACATTTTCGTTCAAAATCGCAAGTTTGCGCAAGAACTCTCGTCCAAGTCATTTTTAAGAAGCCCATGAACTCCCTCGAGCCAGAATCGAGTCCGATCCTTAAGGCGAATCACATCAGTATGGCTGATTTCTTTTAGCATAAGAGCGGAGAGAAAGAAGGTTTTAACATCCAGCGTGACCGAGCTTCCAACTATATTCCAATATTTCTGGAAAAAATCGGCTGGGAAACCATCCGGACCAGGAGTATTATCAACAACTAGTTCAAAAACTGTCTTCTTAGTCTCTTCATTGGGGTACGGGCGGCATAGAAGCTCATTGTCCAAATCTAAAACCAGTTTAGGAAAGATCTCAAGGTCTTGTTCAGTTGTAGTGTTCACCTCGTTACTAAAGAAATGAGCTTTGAATTCTTTAGTATTTCGCTTTGATTTGATCATGAGCATGAAAAATCACCCCTTCTAGACTCTGGCACAAGTTCATCTTTTGCCTGTAATTGCGGATTTTTGCGTCACTTTTGCCCTCTGCGTCCAATATTTATGTTGAAAGTCTAGAAGACTTTGATATTTTTTGTTATGTTGCCGCAATTTTTGAAAGATGATCGGGTCTTGAGGATGGTTCAAGAGATCATTCTGGAGCAAGCTAGATGATCTACAACTTTCTTCAGTTGTTGGACATTATGAGATAACTTGGAGCGGGCCTAGGATTTGAGTAACGTTTGAGAAGTCTTAATTTCTTGACAAGACTAAACATAAGGGAGCCTCTGTAGTTCCATACTTTTTTCACCAAGGTTTCAAAGTCAGGTCGTGAAGTCCAGGCATTCTCAAAACAGAAAGGGATATTACGCCGACGCCTATCACTTTCCAGAGAAAACGTGATGATACAATGGTCCGAAGTAGTGAAGGGGTGGTGATGGACTGTTAGGTTTTGTAATTTGGAAAGCCGTTTACCCCCTATATTTGGTGTCGTTAGACGACCTTAGGTAATTTCTAACTAGCTCATCCCCGTACCATATACGGGCATTTGTAATAAATTTACTAGACACCTTGGTAAGAAAAATGTTATACACTAAGTACACTTATGTGAACAAAGATTTAATTAAATAATATATAAATGTTTTAAAAATATTTATGTACATGATTTAAAGTCTAAACTATCACAATAAATATATAAGATTTCATTTAATAAATTTTATTGGATAAGGTAGAATCATTTAAATCATTTGAAATTTACATACCTTAATTTAAAAGACCATGTTTATTTAATATAAATATATCTTCTTAGATAAAAAATCCAATACATATAGATATAGTCTAGATTATTTGTTTAAATAATCCAAATTATATTTCAAGATATATTATAATTTTTTAAAAATAATTTTAGGATTATCTATCAATAATTAATTTATGATTTTATCTTGATTTTTTTAAATGGAAAAATCATTTTATTAAGTCAGATAGACAATTCTTATACGTATAGATATAGTCTAGATTTTTTATTTTTAAGTAAATCCAATTTATATTTAAAAATTATTAAAAAAAATCGAATTATATACAAACATATATTATATTTGTTAAAAAATAATTTCATAAATGTATTTTAGAAATTACTTTCAGATTTTATCTTGAATTTTATTTGAGTGAAAAGATTATATTTTATGAAATAATAATGTTTATTAGAAGATTGCATCTTGTCATATAAAGGAGGACCTGATGGATTATATTATTATAGAAAGGACACGTGGCAAATTGTGAAGACATTAACTCCGCTTTATAATATAGTATTATAGATGTCAGTGCATCGTATTAAAAATATTTTGTACAAGCCACTTTTTTCCCCACTTTCATGTAGAGGCGGAGCGTGGGGGTCTTGAGAAGTCTAGTGGCTCCTCAATTCGTCAGATAGATATTTATTTTATTGGAGAGAATTGGAACTTAACCGTCGGTAAACCTCTACTTTCTAGAACTAGGGTTGGCATAGAGTGTTCAACAAAAGGTTGAAGACAATGTCAAGTGTTTTTCTCTTTAATAAACCCCCAAAATGACATTTGTTAGTGTTCTTTGAAAGAAATAGGAAAACGACATCGTTTTGTTTGATAATAAAAAAAAGGGAAATTTACATTTAACCACCCCTTATTTTACACTTGTTGCATTTAACCACCCTTTATATTTTTTCTACACTTAACCACCCCTTATTTGTAAATAGTTGCATTTAACCACCCATTTGACAAAAATGGTATTCTCTCAAAAATAAATGACATTTTTTCCCTTATTTTTAATTTTTGTTTTATAAAAATAATAGAATTATTAAGCTCATATAGTATTTCCCAATTGTAAAAAATTAGTTTTGGATCCTAAAACTCCTCTAAAGTTGTATAGTTGGTTCTCGAATTGTATCCCCCAACTAAAAAAGTATTTTGGAATCCTAACACTTCTCTAACGTTGTACAATTCGTTTTTGTTGAGACCCAATCTGAAATCAATGGGTCTACCCGAAACACTGTTTTGTAAAAATAGTATATCATTCGTAATTGAATAATCTAAATACTTTATTAGTAAGATGGATACAAAAATAATAATTTTTATTTTATTATAATAATTAAAAAAAATTAATTCTATTAATAGTTACGTCAATCCAAATTCATACGAACTTGAAGTGAACCAACCCGAAATGAACCAACCGGAACATGTAATAGACGGCATAATTTTTTTTTATGTAAACTATGGGTGGTTGAGTGCAACTATTTGTAAATAAGGGGTGGTTAAGTGCAGGAAAAAATATAAAAAGGGTGGTTAAATACAATAATTTGTAAATAAGGGGTGGTTAAATGTGAAAAATAATATAAGGGGTGGTTAAATGCAACATGTGTAAAATAAGGGGTGGTTAAATGCAATTTCCCCTAAAAAAAACATAAATTTACTCTTTTCCACGAGCGCCTATGTCTTATCTATCTATAGGGTTTTAGGTTTAGGATTTAGGGTAAATTGAGGCAGGTTTCGGATGGATGAAAAAAAGGATATCAATAGCATCAGGATTGTGTGGTGTCCTCTTGCGTACAATGTAATTCTTTTTCTCCATAAATTGTAGTGTCCATTGACACACATTCAACTTACCATCGTCCGCCAAGAACAGTTTTTGCTTGTAGTTTGAATTTTGCTTCGTCGACGTGAAATTATTCGGGCTCACATCTACCATCCACTTCGAGATGGACCTTAGGGTTACAAAAATACTTGATCCTGTTCGTATCATCTCCTCTTCATCCTTGGTCATGCGCCCACAAAATGCATGCCCAAGCATACTAGTCGAAAGATCATGGTTGTGGAAGCCATGCTTCAACTTCAACGTCCACTTACTTGTAAACTTATCTCGTCGGCCCGTAAACACAAATTTACAACCACACTTTTTTGAATGTCCCCCTTCGAATCAGATCTAGATTTTCCAGCTTGGTCGCAACCTAGTTTCAACATTCTTTGATTTGAGTTCATGACGGTCAAATCAATATTATATGGTCCAGCCAAGTCTCTTGCTCACTGATCGCTTCTTCTTTACTATCTCACTCATAATTGTTCTCAAAAATTTGTGTAAAATCTATACCTTGCTCCTATCAATACACAAATCATAAAGGCATATGAAACAAATCAACTATGTGTAATTACTAGGGTTTAGGATTTAGGGTTTAGGGTTTAGGGTTTAAGATAAACATACTATTTTTTCATTCCTACTATCTTTATGGCTTTATTATATAATTTAACTAAATATACTAAAAACACACACAAGTTTATATTAAAATCAATATAAATTATAATTTCCTCAATTATAGTAGACTAGTAGTTAAACAGAAGTTAAGACTAAAACAAAGAAGATGTACAAGAGAGATAGTATATAAACTAAAATAGGCATATAAAATAATTTGTTAGATTTAATTCAAATTTTATCACTTGCATTCATTATCATTTTAATTACTCAAGTATAATCTCTAATTCTATATTTTAATAGTTACACAAATTTAGGCCATAAATTAAAATTCGTGAGCATTTTTTTCACACTCTACCAGTGAAAATTATATTTGAGAACGTATTCATTAGTCAAAGACTAATCTTGATTTAACCCATCTTCATTAAGTTAAGATACTAGTTTTATTTATACTTTAAACATCATCTTGTTTGAATTCATCTTTTATAATACAGTGATGCTTCATAATACCGTCTTCATTATTCTTCATTTAGCTCACTTTCATTAATTAGTTAACGACTAATAAAATTTAATTAAAGCGTAATGCGAATTATAACTACTATGGATTATAATGTCAAACAACTACTACAAATTTTAATTACTAAGTCATTTATTTCACTACTAAATTTATTTCAATAAAAAATTACTTGAAATGAAAATTGTGATTAGTAATAAGTACCTCTAACCAAAGGCTCGGGTCGAATGGAGCATATTCTTCTCTTGAAGCCGATGAATCTCGATTAACATGCACTCATAATAACATATTTGTATTGGTTTTAGAGTGAAAGAGGCCAATTGTGAGCATTCTAATATTAGTATTACTCTTCAACCTAATTATAGAAATTTGACAAATTTAAATATTTTACCGTTCCTTGTCAAATCAAAGTAACCGTTGTAGTCAAATCAAAATTTCATGAAACACGGTTTCGTAGGGTAAATTGAGGTAGGTTTCGGTGTGGGTAAATTTCTCACTAAACGCCGTTTAGTGAGATTTTACTTATTTAGTTAATACTCCCTCCGTCCCATTTATTTTGTCCTAAAGGACAAATTTTGCGGTTATTAAGAAAGTGATAAAGTAGGTATTGGGATATGGGAAAGTGGGTAAAAGTTGAAATTGAGTGGGGGTAGTTTTGTAATTTAATATGTGTAAAAAGTTGAAAAGTGATAAAGTAGAAGGAAAAGTTGAATTTTGGGTGTAAAACGTGATTTTGAATAAGGGTAATATTGTAACAAATTGTTGATATAAAAGGAAACAGAATAAACTTAAGGGGACGTCTAAAATGGAATATGAGACAAACTCAATAGGATGGAGGGAGTATCTCACTAAACGCCATTTAGTGAGGCTGTCGCCAGTACATTACATCCAACTGCACGTCCAACAATTCTCACTAATCACAGTTTAGTGAAATCTCACTAAATGGTGTTTCGTGAAAATCCATCTCCAGTCAAACGCTTTTTCGGGTTACCCGACAAATCTCACTAAACTATAGTTCGTGAGATCTCACGAATTCTTATTTCACGAGTGGAAATAGCAATTATTTGGAGTGCAAATAGAATCGGTCGTGTTAGGGAAAAGAAAGACAAGATAGAGAGTAAAAAGGGGAGGAGAGAGAAATGTTTCTCCTAAAAAACAAAATAAATATGTTTTGATATTTCTACCGAATTAGCCTACCTCTCCGTGCCATTCCATTTAATTATCTCTATTTTTATTATCAAAACTACTATAAATAAAATATTATTATAAAAACCTATTACAAAAAATATTTTATTATTAAATAGTATTATTTAATCATAATATTATCTTAGTAATCATTAAAAATTCAAATTATTTACTTGTTAATTCGACCCGAACCCGCACAATAACTTGTCGATACCTAACCCGACTTGATCTGTAACCCGATTGACCCGAACTCGCACTCAATCCAAACCCAAAAAGACCAAACCCGAATTCACCCGACCCGACCCATTTGACACCTTTAATCATGACCCATGACGGAGAGAGGAGGGAAGACAATAAAATTGAGGTATTAATCAATCCAATTCCTCATCCTACTCAATCCAATTCCTCTTCCAATCCCCATCCCAGCCACATTGCTTATTCAAAAAACCACGAGCACAAAGCACAGAGATAGCTAGAGAATAGAGATATTCTTGATGGGAAAATATTAGAACCTTCTTGTTACGGTATTTATAAAGGAGCAAATCTAAAAAGCCATCATATAATTCGAATGGGATTTTATGAACAAAATGCTTTGACATCTCGAACAATGATCAGGTGTGCAGATTGTTCTAAAAGATTAGGGTGACCTGAATCATAACATACTACAAAAGGCTAGTAAAGGTAATACTATTTTACTTTTTCTTTGATGGACTATTTGGATGCACCGTAATAATCGATTCTTCAATGGGGATAGGACACTAAGGGATGAAAAACTATCTGATACGGCTCTCGCGAGTTACTCTCAATGGAAGTTCGCAGAACGGACGAAGCAGAAGCAGGCAATGAAGTGACAGAGACCGAAATTCCCAACATGGAGGAAATCGGACATAGGATGGGTGAAAATGAATTTCGATGGATCTCGATGATCTAACTCCTCCTCGTACGGAGGCTATATTTTGAGAGATGTAAACTCCAAGATTCTTGCCCTGGATCGACGGAATTTGACCGCTCCGTCAATTCTTTACGTTGAAGCTCTCTGGCAGCTCTAGACGGGGTGCGGAGGGATAAGACCCTTAACAGAAAAAGGCTAGTGATTAAATTGACTTTCAAAAAATTTTCACAATTTCAATGCCATTTCAGCATCAACCAAAGTGAAGACTGTAATGAAAATCATACGAGTTAGTTTTGTGGGGGGAAGCATGAGAGATGTTGGGATGTATCGAGTTTGATCTTTGTCTCTATCTTTTACTTGTATGAAAAAACAAGTATCACTATTCTTTCTTTCATTTGATCGAGCCCATTTGCATAAGTTGTTTTACCTAATTGATGGTCCTAACTGACTTTGCTCCAAGTCCACAATTTGTCACCGAAGATGGATTCGTCTTTAAAAAATAACAAGAGTGATTGAATTTATGTTTTTATTCTCCACGTGGTGGCATCAAATATTAGTTTGTTATGATCCAATCAATCCAAATTTGTAAATGTTTCTAAAAGAGAAAAATAGACCAAATGGCAATTTTTCACAAAAAGAGTCGCAGTACTCTCCCCGTCTATTAAGTTTGTCAACTTCTCGAATCTTTTCATTTTTATCTAAATATTTACACTTTTACCCTTATTCAATCTCATATATTATCTTCATTATCTAACGTTTCCATCAACTTTATCATTGTTTTCTATAAAATTACAAAATAACCCTAATCCAATCTTATATATTAGTATTGTTCTCAATTATTAACCTTTCCCATCAAATCTAATACTTTTCAGCTTTTTACCTCTATAAAATTATACATTTACCCGCATCTATTCTCATATATTATCCTAATTTTTCAACTTTTCAATTTTTAATTATGAATTACAGTGTTTTGTCCAAACTTCCGATCCTTCCGATCAAGATGGGGTATAACCAAACTTCCGATCCTTCCGATCGAGATGGGGTATAGCAAAAGTTGGCCCAAACTTCAAGCATTCACGGGAATGAGGTGAGATCTTCACACAACTTACGAAATAACAGTGTTTTGTCCCTTACTTAGGGAAATGTTTTCAAATTTTTTATTATATTTGTGGACGTTGGCTGAAAGAATGAACAAAACAATGCATGAACTTGTTTGAGTTTCTGTTACATGTTTCCGTTGATGTAGTTCTTTTTGCATATATTGATATTGTATCCAATTTAACAATCTCAGTTTTCTATTACCTAGACATCTACTTTCGGCGTTACTCGGAACGGTTATTCAGTACTTTTTTGATAGCTTTGTGTGATTGTTATTTATATCTATGATTTCAATTGCTTTTTTATATTAAAACCCTATATTGTCTTGGTTAAACAATTGAAATGACATTATTATCGTATTTTGTGTATTATTATGATTATAAATCCTCGAATATCAGCAAATTATACCCTTAATTTGTAAGTTTTTAGCTATAATACTGACATTAAAAGTCAAAACTAACAAAAAAAAAGAAACTATGAAAAGAATCTTATAATTTTTTTTTATGATATAACATTTAACTTTTAATAACAAAAAGTGAGATCTAAATCATTATGATGGAATTAATTGCCATAAAATAAATTTTATAATATATAGAAATATAGTATAATTGAATAACATATATAGTCTAAACGTATAATAAGAAAATGAATATTTATAAAATAAGTAAATAAAATTTTTCAATTTGTAGGCCGCATCATTTAATAAAATGTTTATTCAACAAGATAATATTAAATATATATCTATGTACTTATTGACAAGAGAAACATAATACATTTAAAAATGAGAATTAAATTAATAATACTACTTTAAACGAAAATAAATTTAATAAGATAAATTATATTATATATATTATAAAGTTATAATATATAATATTCAATTGTAACAATATAAGTTGAAACAAATTTATTGAGACAATATATAGTATAAAGTAGCAACTATAATAATAATAATAATAATAATAATAATAATAATAATAAAAATAATAATAATAATAATAATAATAATAAAGATAAAAATAAAAATAAAGATAAAAATAATAAGTATTATAGAATAAACTAATAATAACAATATTATATTAGATTAAATATAATACAATTTAATGAAAGAGAATTCAATTAAGGTATATAATGCCAAAAAATACAACTTTTAGATGTAAATAGATATGATAAATAATATATAATAACATAACAATATATATATATATGTATATATATACTACGGAGTATAAAATGAATGAACGAATTGAAATGGGAACAATTAATGGCAAAATGTTCTCACTTTACATTTATGTTAGAATGAAAAAATACAGGTGGTGATAAGAAATTAAAAGTCGAGTTATGTAACACAATTGACTAAACTAGCTTGCAATGACAAACTTTACAGGACAATTAAGCGTGGGATACTCAAAAATCGCCTGAGAGCTAGAGATCAATAAGGGCACTATTAAGGGTAATTCGTATGTAAACAAATTAACGAATAAGGTGTAATACCACGTCTTTCTAACAAGGCGTTATTTGGTATTACACCTCAAGAGGCATGATGGGGTATAATCCGGATCGGATGATATCAAAATTTAAATTTATAAACCAAACCCCAATTGTAGTATAAGGGTAGGGTGTCGAACACTAGGGAGTTCGTGTGTTGAGTGTACCAAAAAAGACTAAAAAGAGGTAAAAGAAAGGCAAAAACAAGGAAAATCAAAGGGAACAACCCGGACCGACACTGGTCACTTCGGTCCGAGGTTGGATCGAGGAGAATTTGGCCGGGACCGACACAGACAACGTCGGGCCCGATGTACTGGGTAACTCGATTAGGCAAAAATAGTAGATCGGTCTTGAGTTTTTGGGTTCCTTCCCTAACTAGACTTGGATGATTCAACCCCAATTCAGCCAATAAGTGATGATCCTTGTGAGATCGAGGTTGTTATCCTTCGATCCCTCCACTCTACTCATCGACCATGGGAGGCTTTCACTCTCCCTTCGATGCTAGGTCAAGTGTTGGGTTTGAGACCACTTTCGCTAACTCTTACCAATCACAAGCCCTAGATCCCTTGTTCTCACTAAAGGATTGAAGCTCATGTAGAGAGGATTCCTAGATGAAGCACTCAAGGCTAGGGAATTGGGGGTTCACACCCAAGGCTAGCTAGGGGTTTCCCCCATAACCCAAGACTATGGAATCTACTCCATCAAGTAAGAGTAAAAAGCAATCAAATGGCAAAGCAAGCAAATCTCAATCATCAAACTCAAATCCAACTCAAATTGCATTCAAATCCAAAAGGGTTCACAAGATCCAAGTCTCAAATCTACTAAACAAAAGCAAAACAAGTTCAAACTCACTAACTCTCTCTAGCTCTCCACCGATTTCCTCTTCTCTTCTCCTCCTCCTTTCTCCTCCTTGCTCTCCAAGTCTTCCTTGAGCCTTTGAGAGTGATTAGATGTGGATCTCTCTTGTTAGTTGTTTTCTCTCTCTAATCATCCTCTAATTATCCTCTCCTTTGATTGGGGACCAAGGAATTCCAATTTAGAAGAAGGGCAAAAGTGGTAGATCACCATAATCTGCCTTGGAGCCCAATTCTCTTTTAGCCGCCTTGGACCGACACGCTTAGACCTCGGGCCCGATGTTGCCAACGTCGGTCCTAGCCTCAAATGCTTGAACTCGGGCCCGACATGCTGGGGACCTCGATCCAGGGCCTCGATCCTCTTCTTTCCTTGGCTTTCCTTGAGCTACTCCTCGTTCTTTGCATGGCTCTTCCGCTCCTTTGCTCCTTAGCTTGGCTCCTCCTTAGAAATTCCTTCAAAACGTCCTCAAATGCGCCATTTTACCTACAAAACACAAAAACTCGCATAGTCTCCGAATCTCATAGAAAATCGGGAACTAAGCTAAAAAGGGACAAAACTAACAAAGAAAGGAACAAAAGACACTTATTTACAAGGGAAATTAACCACTAAAACACCACCAAAATAAGAGACATCAAGGCACTATGAAGCTAGATGACAATTGAACATCTAGATTTTGCAACGCGGGCACGACGAGAAAACAAGAAAACATCCAACTCATTTAATGAAAGAAATAAGATTTATAGTTTTACAACCCAAAATGTTATGAACAATCCCCAAAACGACATCAGAAATGAGTTCTAACAACTACTCTAGTAACAAGAACTCATAACCAAAGAGTCTATCAAACTCATACTCGCAATAACGGAAATACAAAAGTAAGAGCTAGTAACTAAAACAACACCCCAAAAACGAACTATTGTGACATGCGTTATTGCACTACACCACCATTTCGCCGAGGCTCAGTCACGGCGTCCTGATTACCTTGAATGAAAAAAAAAATTCCAAAGGGTCAAATCCTACTCTACCAAATTTGAATTAGCACAACAACTATGAGATGTTTCAAAACGGTTTTTCCTACGGTCAGCAAACAAATGTCCACAACCACACGCATATCTCTAGTCCAGTCCTAGGTCTAGTTATTCACTTAGTCAACTTCACATAAGATACACACTTAGAAACTCTACCTATGATATGTAACCCTTTGACCCCATCACTGCATACCTTTACTCTACCTAGGCTACGCAACACTTCGACCCCACCGCTACATGTCATCACAACGGTGTATTAATCCCATATCGGACTTAGAGACGGGTCATCTCTTAAATCATTCATCCTCAATCCAACCATCCATCACAACTCAACATCCCCCCAATGGAGCATTGCCCAACATACAGAAAATCGACACACACACACACACACACACACATATATATATATATAGGAGGGCGCTCAGGAGAACTAGATATAGAGGAGTACTAGAGAGCCTTAATATTGATCGTTAGATTAAAACAAATCAATGGATGATAATGGGGGTCTATTATAAGGAAAATTAGGGTGGACCATCCTACAATTTGGAAGTTCCTAAATTTAAGGATGTGTTAATTAATGATAATTAAATTAAAATAAAGATTAAATATGGAGGGTGAAATCTGATTGGTTTTAATTTCAAATTCAAATTCAAAATTTGAATTTTAACTGGCAGGTTTTTTTTATACGTGTTTTCCAATTATAATAAGAATGTATGACAATTTGCATAAGTGTGTATAATGGATTGCATAATAACACCTATATGCTAATTTGAAAATTTATAGGGTCATAATTGTTCATCATGTGAATAACGTTTGATCATTAGTTGCATAATTACACATTAAGATGGCGATGAATAGGAAAAATATTTATTGTATATAAACATTGCATATCTTAATGTAATACATTGCATAAGAAAAAAATGAGGATACTTAGATCTCAAGTACATAGTACAATGAATGTGAATAACTACATTTATCTATTTGCATAAGTACACATAAATGGAAATAAATTGATCATTGTCATGGTCTTCAACCTCCGCCTATCTATACATCTTTGATCATCATTCTTGAATAACTGTATAACAGAATGAAAGTGCATGAGTAACAATTTTCGCAACTATTAATAGCTAAACACACACAAGTGAGTAACTAAGCATGCATAATTGAATAACAATTCTCACAACTATTAATAATACAACAATCATAAGTAAATAACTAAACATGCATAAGTGAATAACAATTCTCACAACTAGTAATAACAGAGCACACAATAAAATCAATCCATATTTAACCTTTTTAATTTATATTGCATAAGTACGAAGAACTTACTATATAAGTCAATTGTCATTTATACATTTTCATACGCAAATTAATTTGTAGTCTATATTGCATAATATTTAACCTATATAATTTGTAGTCTATATTGCATAATATTACAAGGTACAATGCATAAGAAATTAACATACTCAGTGTTACACTAGTTTATGACCCGGGCCCTGCCCGGGGTCTTTGTAATTAAAATTGATAGATATCTTTTTTTTGTGAATGTTGTATTTAAAATTTTGTAGAGTATAGTATTAAATATTAAATCATTATTCATGATGAAGTATAACAATAGCAAATAAGATGTAAAATATGTTGTTTACAACATATAAGTTTTCGATCTAAAATAAATAAAAGATGGAGTTTTTGG
The DNA here is from genome assembly GCA_963924305.1 of Polygonum maritimum. Taxonomy (NCBI): domain Eukaryota; kingdom Viridiplantae; phylum Streptophyta; class Magnoliopsida; order Caryophyllales; family Polygonaceae; genus Polygonum; species Polygonum maritimum. Next base: position 16,123,321 of record OZ002735.1, on the reverse strand, counting down.
ACATATATGTTATTCTGCATCAAAGAGGTTATAGGTCAAAATATATTATGAAGCTCGGCAATCACTTAAATATTGTTGTTAGTCTTCCATGAGGGTCCCTAAATCACAAGAAATGAGAAGAATAATATTATTTATAATATTAAACACGAAATTTGATATAAAGAATTCATAATATTGGATTATGTATGTTATCATTTGTGTATAAAATGCAAATATAATGAATTTATATAACTGTAGATATTAAGTTTTGAAAGACTTCTTTATATACAACATTCGTAGTTGTATTCTGCGGTCGACCTTCTGAGTCGCATATTAAAATCTTCAATCTTTTCTTTGTGGTAAATCTAGATACTGCAACATATAGCTGACCATGTGAGAATACCGGTCTAGGAAGATATAGACCTACTTGAGAAAGTGATTGCCCTTGACTTTTGTTAATGGTCATAGCAAAGCAAACTATCAAAGGGAACTGCTTCCTCCGAAACCGGAGCGGATACTTAGTATCTGATGGTGTAAGCAACATGCGAGGTATAAGAACATCGTCCCCAGCTTTGATTCCTGAAAGTATCTTTGCTCCAATCACATGATTATCAAGCTTTGTGATTAACAACCTTAACCATTACATAATCCTGAAGATTGATCAATATTCCTGATTAGCATAACAGGAACACCTACTTTCAGTCTCAACACATGGTTTGGCATACCAGAACATTGGATTGAATTTAGGTATTCCACCGCATAAACTGGGCCATGATCTGCACTGTTATGTTCAGACTTGCAAATACTATATGAGCTAAGGTATACCTTTTCTTCTCCGGGAAGCTGAGATAACATGTAATCATTTACCTGACGAATGAAAGTTACCCGGGCCTTGCCCGGGGCTTTTTTAATAAAATTCAAATCATATTAGTTTATATATGATATTAGTATTATAAATTAAATACATAATTCATTTGAATTTGATAAGTATTGTGAAAACTGTAACATTTAAAATTGACCAATTGGTTAATTTTAGTGACATGAGTCTGTGTAGAGTAAACTCGAATTTGATTGTGTGAACCTAGTTAATGATTCGGTGCTTATCCGATAACTCTTTTAAATAAAAAATATAATATTAATTTACATATTATCTACGATACTATAACTTAATGTCATATTTCTAACATTAAAATGGTATTAAATTGTTAAAATATATATACATTTTATTATTAAAATAAATAAATAAAAATAACATTCATTTGTCATCAAGCTAGTCCAAAATGTTGGTGTCAAAACGGATGCGTAAAATAGTCGACTCCCTTCACCAATTGGTCAACCAAAAAATGTAAGAAAACCATAACGACTTGGCCCATAAATTAATGACGTGAACCTACATCCAATCTTGAACTAAACCGACTAACTCAAACCCAGCTGAACCAAAGTTGCGGTGACCCTATCCAATGGACATATAAATTTCAACGACTCAAACTTGTACTCAATATGAATTCAAATTAACAACCTACCGAACCGACCTTGTTAATGGATATACTTTCCATATATAACATCCAAATGTGTATTCAATGCAAACTCAAAATGATCAACCCATTAAACTACTCTCATTAGTAGGCTTATTTTCCGTATATAACAGCTCAAACTTGTACTCAATCGAAACTTAAAATGACCAATATACCGAACCTACCATATTAATAGCTTTATTCTCCATATGTAATAGTCCTAACTTGTACTCAATTCAAACTCAAAATAACTAATATACAAAACCGACCCATAAATAGGTTTATTCACCGCATCTAAAAACCTAAATTTATGCTCAATCCGACCTCAACATGATCAACATACAGAATTAACCCATAAATAGGTTTATTCTCCACATATAACAACCCAAACGTATATTCAATCTGAACTCAAAATGACCACGCTATAAAATCAAGTGTATTAATTGGTTTATTCTTCACACATAATGGTCCAAACATGTACACAATTCCAACCCAATATGACCAACCAACCAAATCGACCTCATCCATAGATTTATTCTCCATATAAATCTCCAAACCTGGTACTTCAATCGAAATCAAAATGACAGACTCATCAAACCAACTTAAGTAATAGTTTGTTCTTAATGCATTGATAATTTTTTATAAAACAAATTCAACTATAAAATCATCTCCATACATATATAATAAATTTGCATATTTAGGATTAAGAAATTATAAAATATTTTGTATAATTAAATTAATACATGTCAAATATATTACCTCAATAATTAAATCAATACTATTCATATTAGATTTGTCAAGCGAGTCGATTTGGTCGGTTTTCGATCATTTCGAGTTGAGTGCACGTTCAGGTCAAGCGGATTAAAGGTCAAGTCGGATCGACTAATGACAGGTATATATATATATATATTCAATGTACTTTCTATTAAAAAAAGATGTATCGATATATCATGTATTATATTACGATATAGAAGATAGAATTTGTAATGTATATTTTTAATATAAATTAAATAAATATTTCAATAAACCTATACATCACTAATATATAAGATTTAATTTTTGGTATAAACTTATTTTATGTATGTAGAAGAACTACGTATTTTGGTAGTTTTAATATGTAAAACAAATTTGGCACATATTTTTTGATGTAAACTTTTTTAAATATTTTAATCGATCATGGATTGTGTTTGTACCTATTGGAATATTTGATCCATATCTTTGTTATAATTTTAATAGATATATTTGAAAGATACCATGTAATATATGGGGAGATAAAAAAAATTCAATCTTTTAAGGTAAAAACGTTTGCATTGAAATACGGTCATAGACAAATTACCTAAAATAATTTTATACCCATCAAAACTGTATTGATTGATATACAAATAAAACCTTCTAATCTACGAAGATCATCTCTTTGCCAACGATCCGATTGTTATCGCGAAAATTGATAGCATTCCACATATGAATACACCGAACATGTAACTTCCGATTTGTCTTCTTTTTTATATCAAGATCACCAATAAGATTCGTAGAAGTAGCCATTGATAGTTGATGCAATGTTCCTGCAAAAATAAACAAATCAACCACTATGATCAAAACACCGAATATTACGTAATGTATTAATGTAAATCCAAACAACATAAGTTATAGCCAATAGTAGAATAACACCACCCTAGAGAATCAATATTACGTAATTAGTTACGTAATGCATGTAGGCATGTATTCATACTTTTCAATAGAAGTATGATTTGTAAAATAAACAAATAGGACTACCTGTGGAGAAGGCAAATAACAAAGCTACGTACCGAACCTACAGATTTCTTGGACTCGTGGGAGAAATTTTGTTAATTAATTATGTGTTTGTGTTCGTGTTTTATATGTATATATATATAGAGGCTATAACTTATTTTGTGCTACACAAATGGATAGAAAAATATGGATATCAAGATATATTATTTATAGATATGAATGGATAGAAATTTGTCATAATTAATCACTTAATTAAAAATAGGATAGACATATGTATAGATATGAATGGATAGAAATTTGTCATAATTAATCACTTAATTAAAAATAGGATGGGCGGTTTTAAAATTCTTTTTGACAAAACTGCCCTTAACTGCTTCAGGTTTAGAAGTATATATTGATTATATTACAAGGTATAATGCATAAGAAATTAACCTAAAAAATGTGTATTTATGTATTATTTAATAAGTTTACTAAACAAGTGGCATAACGTTATAGGAGATTGTCAAAAGTGTTTAATCTATATTGCATAATACTAGAAGGGTTAACAAAAGTTTTTAATCTATATTTCATAATTAGTGTTACATACCCGTGGCTCCACTGACCGAAACTGCAATTTAAACTATGCCCAACTCAAAAGACCTTTCAAAATAGTTCCTTCTCTGCCATCCTTCTTGATACCCTTCCTAGGAACACGTTGCGAAGGAGAATACTCTACTATAGCTTTGAATTGTGCCCCTAAATACAACACAAAAACACTTCACCAAGTCATATAACACTCCAACTACAAAGCTTGAATTGACTATCAACGAACGTTTCTAAATGAAAACACTTGAGATGATGTTTAGCCTATGGAAAAACCTTTTTCATTGACAAAAACGTGGCCATTGAAGAACTCTGCAAATTCAAAGACATCGTCCGGCCGGTTAAGGTTCATGTAGGCTCTTGCAAATATCTGATCTTTAAGACTGCAATTAAATTCCGGATACAACATCGGTAAACAAACAAAGACAAGAAGAAGAAAAAAGACAGAAAATTACCAGCAATTGCTAAGCTTCTAGTTTCGCAAAACATCAGTCGCGTAATTACAACCCTAATTATAAGAAAGGCATGCATAATTGGGATTGAATCGTACCTCTTCTTGCCGGGGTGGAAAGAGAACCAATTGTAGCGACCAGCAAATCGATTATCGATATGCTCGAACAGCAAATTCAACTCACCATTCTTGCCGAGGCGCTCGACGCCAGGAAGGCCGCCGAGCGCTTCGACCGCCACTACTCCGTCTCCCGCCGCCTATCCTCCGTCGCTCGCTTCGCTAGTGAACGCGCTCGGTTGCTCGACCGTGATTTCGAAATCAGTAACCGATGGAGAACCTTCTCTCTCGATTTCTCTCGCAACTGGCCTGGTGTTTGTGCTCCTCAATCTCTCTTGCCGAAATTTGGAGATATGGAGAGATGTTTAAGTAATAAAATCCCCCTAAAAAAGGAACGTGATTTTCTCGATCAATTTGGATTTGATCCAATACAACTCACCATTCTACCAATTCTACACCCTTTTTTAATTTAATTCTAGCCATTAATTGATATTGATCCAATGACCTTGATTATAGCTCATAGTTCACCGGAAGAGGGAGGGTAGTTCTCTAGAGCATTATTCTGTATATATATAGGTTTTGGTTCAAGTAAGGACTACTCTTATGGTAAGGACTAGTCCTTGTGGTAAGGACAACCCCTTGTGGAAAGGACAACTGCTTATGGTAAGGACAACTCCTAACGTAATTAATTCCTAACACAGCTTAATGGTGCCAATAGGCTTCTTCTTCTGCTACCCGATCTCTGACTTTACGCTCGACCTCACGACGATAGAGCCCGCTCTCATCGGCTCCTCCCCGGATCTAGCCAGCGCAGCCCCAACTCCGGCTTCCTCCTCCGTACTACCTTTTGGTCCGACGAACTCCACTACGACTCAACGACTCGAACTACCCCTAACGGTTTGACGATGACACATGGAGAATAAGACAGAAACTCACCGGAGATCGATCGAAAGAGGTTGGTCTCTGATGGCGGCGAACGGAACGACAAGGTCGGTTTTTGACGACGGTCGAGCGAGCAGTGCGGTGTTGGTGGTTAGTTGATTGACGTGTGCTTCACTCTTAAGAAATAAAAGTTTCTTGATCGACTTAGTTCTCTTCATATATATATCTGTACATGTGTTGATATATATACACATTTTTTTTCTTGTTGTTTCTTAAAAAAAATCACTTTTATATAATTTACGTATTATAATATTTATTAATTATTTTATTAAGGTTCCATAATAAGAAATTGGTACTAGGATTAAAAGACGAGGTTAATTAGAAAGATCTTAATTAAACATCTATCATAACTATTTACTAAACCGGAGTTTAAAAATAATATTTAGCACGACATATGTCAAACTCTCATTGGACCGAATCACCCATCTTTATTAAAACTATTTAATTTATTTAATTGGTTGAAATTTTGTTATAGATCCAACATTAGAACTCTTCTTATCTACTAATTTCCATTTTTATTTTTTTCCAAAAACATTAAACTTTATACTGTATACATAATATTTCTCAAAAAATTCTTATCTACTAATTTCAATCCATCTTAATTCTTTTATAAAATCGTGCCCTTTAACAAGATAGATAAAATAATAATATGAAAAGACATATGTCAACTCCAATTAAATTCATAATTAAAATTATGATCCATAAACATTAAAATAACTCCTACAAATCTTAGGACTCAGGAGCATTCAATCCTTATACAAAAATAATAATGCTACAAATCTTTATTCGATTAAAAGAATATATTATAGTAGAAATATTGTATCATTAAAATAAATCCCATAAGAAACAAATTAAATAAAATAATACAAGATTTTATATCAAACTATTATTTTGAATAACTTAATATAAAATTTAAACTAAGTTTTTAATTAAATCAAATTCGTTTCTTCAAGGCAGGAGACTAATACTAGTGCCTTGAAGGCACTAATATAAAATTAAAATCCTAGAAACGTGTTTTCTAACATATAAATATAATAGCCCTTAATTTTATTGTTTTATTATTGTATAAGTATTGATAATTAGGGGGAACAATTTCTTATTAGGGTTCTTTAATAAGAAATTGGCACTAGGATTAAAATAGGCCAAATACATATACAGGACCCTGAACTTATACCAATTAGTTATTTATGACCCTCAACTTCAAAGTTTGCCAATTTGGCACCTTAACTCATTAACTGTGACCTATTGGGTACCTGATCGATGATTTTCACACAAATTCTATTGTGGTGTATAGCACGCGCGGTGATACTTGTCACATGGACACATTTAATCCACGTCACCCAACAAAGATAAAAATAAAATAAAATAAAATTGAACACGTTGCCATATAAGGTTTGAAGAACGCTTCACATTTCAGATTTGAGGTTGAAGGTGGAAAAATAAAACCTGCTCATATCGTGGAACCTACAGGCTTGAATCGTTGAAGGAGATTTCATCGTGGAGTCTACAAACGAGGTCTCTATACAGGTTAGTATGCGAAATTTGGGGGTTTCACCCAAAATTTTAGGCTTTTCGGATTTAGGCAAAACAGATTCATATATTAGGGTTTTTGTTAAACGAATTTAGGATTTAGGGTGGTTGTTTGAGTTTATCATTATGATATTGGGGTTTAGGGTTGTTGCTTCAGTTTTGAAGAAACAAAATAGAATAAATTTTTACAGAGCAACAATGGAGATTTTTAGGTTTAAATGGGGAAGAAGAGAAGGAAGATGACTATTGAAGAGTTTTATTTTGTTATAATTTTTTTTTTCAATCTCTGGCGTGGGAGAAAACATTTTGACACGTATGAATTTTTTGACACGTAAGGAGGCAGATGTGGTATTTTACTCGCACTTAAGGGAGTACACCACACACGCTAGTCAAAATCATCGATCATGTACCCAATAGGTCACAATTAATGAGTTAAGGTGTCAAATTGGCAAAGTTTGAAGTTCGGGGTCCTAAATGACTAATTGGTACAAGTTCAGGGTCCTCTATATGTATTTGGCCGATTAAAATACGAGGTTAATTAGAAAGATCTTAATTAGACATCTATTACTAGATACTAAAGCGGAATCAAATTTTGCCATCATATTGCGCCACATCACCCCCCATATTCAAAAAATTATCTTATCAAATCTGGACTTTATAATAATCTTATACATACTTAATTAAGATATTAGTGTTATATTAGAATTTTAGTTTTTAAATTAATAATTCTATCCAAATATATAAATCTCAATCTTCTTTATTGTACCTATTTAATTAATACATAGATCTATCACAAATTTTTTTTTTGAAAACATTACTTTTATATCGTCATATTGTATATGAAATAATCTTAGTATTTTACCCATTTAAACAACTAACAAATTAATTATAAATTATTTTTCATAATTTTATTATTATATCTGAAAAACCATCAATGGTAGCAAACTCTACCATTATATTTAAGCCAAATAGTCATTTTAATAAAATAATATATTAAATATATTTATTTACTATCATATCATATAAAATTCTCATTAAAAATATTAGATGTTATATTTACCATAAATATATCTCTAATATTATATGTTGATTACGTTTTAGCTAAAGAGATAGATTTCTCAATTAAGATAGTGAGTCATTAGTTTTTTTAAATAAATATTTACATATTTCTTATTTAATTATTTTCACAACACAATAACATATATATAAGATAACTTGGTTTTCTATTTTATGTTATTAAATATTATTTATATCTCTAATATAATACAATATTAATTTGAAATTTTATTTAAAATTATTGATTTAATTATATAAGTTAGTTTGTGCAAATTAGTTTAAATGCTAAAATATTTTTATGAATATTTAATAAAATGTTACTCCCTCTGTCCCCAAAACAATGTCCCAAAGGACGGAATTCTCGTAAATTAAGAAAAATGGAATAAAGTGGATGAAAATTTGGATAATATAGGTAAAAAGTGAGCTAAGGTAGGGATGATTTTTTAATTTTGTAGAGAAAAGTGATAAAGTTGATGGAAAAGTTGGATAATGGAGGGTAATAAATGAGATTAGGTAGGGATAATTTTGTAATTTGGTAGAGAAAAGTGATAAAGTTGATGAGAAAGTTGGGTAATAGGGGTAATATGTGTGATTGAATAGGGGTATTATAGTAAAAAAAATAGATATAAAAGGAAAGAAATGGAAATGGGACAAACTTCTTGGGACGCCCGAAAATATGAGACAAACTATCGGGGATGGAGTGAGAATAATGCATCTATCTTATGACATTCTTCCTCGATTATTTAAATATATGTTTATATATGTATAAAAGTCAATATTTAAATAAAAAACTTTTACATAAATATTTCATGATATGCAAGAATTATGTCATTTTATAATAAAAAAAACAAGTGTCATTTTAAAACAAAGTATGCATATGACAATATTTGTAGTTGTTACTTATAATAACTTCATATACAAAGTAATAATTAAATAAACAAATAATACCCCGTACAAGGTACCGGTCATTTGCTAGTTAGTTAAGTAAAGTTGTTTAAGTATCTCGACTCCGATCATAAAGAATAAAATACAGTCGGACCTATTAAATAAGGGCTCAACTAGGACTAGAAATGAGAGAGTATTTTTCTCTCAACATTTGATGATTGATAAATTCTATTTAGGATGTGATAACTCTTTTGTTTTAGGGCTATATTGAGTGTGTTTAGGATAAAATTTGTGTGTGATTGTAACAACAAGACCGAAGACACAATAATTCAAGTTCTAAGAAAACGTTTCACAGAAGAAGGACAGAGTGCAGAACGGAGATTTTTTTATCGTCAGCGATTGCGTGCACAATTGTCTTGGTGCGTGCATGATGGTTCGCAGATCCGCTACGACTTTGTTTTTACGTTTTTTTTCTTATCTTTTATTTTCGGATAAACCTTTGTTCCGAGCACTATTTAAGTTTTGGGTTTTCTAGGTTTTCAGGATCTATCTTTCATTCATCCAACATTAGTTTTGTTTTCAATAGTTATGGAGAACTAAATCTCCCTCCGAAGAAGTTTATTCATGAAGTGAAGCTTAATTGCTAGTTCGTGAGGTTTCGATACAATTTCTTACCTTGCTTAATATCTTTTCTCTTTGTGCTTAATTCAATGATCATTGATTGATTCTTTGAGCCTGATCAATTGATTAAATTATCTTTATTATATAGTTTGAATTGATTTGATTTATGTCTTATTGATCTTATCTATTCTATGAAAACAACTTGATCTCTAGGACCGTGGACTAGAATTGAGAAAGAGAATTGATTGTTAAGTCTTGCAATTAACTCGCAGCTTGATTGTTTGGTTTGATATCCTACATATTCCTGTTCATATTGCTAATTCTAGGTTAAGCGCCCTTACCCGATTTTATCAATTAAATTAAGAAACCTATACGAAGTTTCAAATTTAGCATCAAGTTCCAAAAGAAGAAATATCCACCTAATTAATTAGGCAAAAACCACTACTATTTTAACAACCATTCTAAACATAATCAATTTTTCAAATCCACCAATTGAATTGGATCCTTGAACTTGTATATTTAATAAATAAAAAGAGTACAATTATATAAAAATTACAAATTTAAAAGACACTAAGATTAGTATGGAGAGGCGAAAAGGAATGTCTTTTAGAATGATTTGCAGATTTACAAATTAAACTAGCTTAACCCCCGTACCATGTACTGGTAATGCGATTATAAACCCAATTTAATTAGATATGTAACGTCAATGATCACGTTAAAAATATAGGATCATATATATGTATCTTCGTATTATGATTAGTGTTTTTTTACCAACAGTAAATAAACTCATAATATAAATAAGTTGGATTTATTCAAAAATTACTTTACGATAAATATCACATTTTATTAAATAATAATATTTATCCGAAGATTACAACTAATTCTTGGTAAGGGACAATTCATAATTTTCGAGATAATTCATAATTTTCGACAGTTTTTACGGGATACGATTATATGAGATTCTAACTACCTAATTTATATAGAGAAGGGCCCAGTTGATTATTTTTATGAAATCATATATATTTATCTTTTTATTGTGATTAGTGTTTTTTTTTTATATATGCAAGGGTCCGGTTGATTATTTTATTAAAAATATGACATGTGGCGTAATTTTTTGTGAAGACTTTGTCTCTGCTTTATACTATAGACAATATAGATTTGGTGCTGCGTATAGACTAAACCCTATAACCTAGTGAATTTATCTTAAACCCTAAACCATAAACCCTAAATACTAACCTAGCATTAAACCATATATAAACAAGTAGTTACACATAGACCTGTCAAAAGTTGACCTGATCCGAAATTTCTGGGTTTCAACCCGGAAATTTACACACGAGACCCAACTTCAATCCGACCCGATTAAACTCGAAACCGTTGGGTTGAGACTCTAAACCGTTGACTAGTAAGTTTTCATTAATTATACAAGTAATCATTAAAGCATTTCTCATAGTTTTTAGTTTAGGGCATAGGGACCATGATACATTACATATTATTTGTACATGTATAATATGTACTTGTTGGAGATTGTTGGAATGAGTTGCATGAAGAAGACATTCATCATCGATTTTGCATTCTTGTGCAAAGAAGAAAATTTTGATTATTTATGGGTAATGCAAAGGTTAACGGATATCTACATAGATCTATAAGCGCCCTAGTATCTTTATTTCATGTCCAAGTCATTTTTTAACTATAAAAAGCATATATCTATATTTCATTTATTTCTATTTCCAATTATTCCTTCGTAATTATATTTTTAAATATCGGTAACTCAACTAATAATATCATATATGAAAGAAGTTTAATGAAAATAAAACCTATGCAAATAACAAGCTAATAATAACCCTAATATGTTTACGATAAAATTGCACAAATTGCTAGCATATAATTCATAACAATGCGCGCTTTAGAATATACAATATATATGCTTTACAAAATGTAACATAAAAAGCATCAATTAAACAAGAATATAAACAAGATATTAATAGCTTAATTATAAATATGCTTTACAATATAACACATAGAAAGCTATAATTTCTTTGGAATATGATACATAAAAAGCATATATGAAACAAAAAAATTAACATCAAATACTTGAAGTAGTGACATATTATCATACAAGCTCTCTATACACATGAGCTAAGCCATAAATAATAATAATCACTTAGTTTAAAATTTATGAATTATTCGTATATAGAAATTAATTCTTCAATCACTTGAAAATTCAACTAGTGTCCTACAAGATTTACTTAATTTTTAATTATAACTTCAATCACGGATGATGTGGTTCTCATATGAAAACATCATTAGGATTTTGTATATACACGAATTAAACATTAAATAAAAATAATCACTTAATTAGTTTAAACTTTAATATATATCGATATTGCAATTAACTATTTAATCAATTATCGTAATTATATATGAATTCCAATAAAATACCTAATTTAAACAAGACATTTAGTGAAATATGTGTTGGTATTTAGTGATGACCAACCTAGTTATCCACGATGTTTCAAGGCCCAGTTATCTCACTAAACCACGTTTAGTGAAGACTCATGCAATGGCATTTAGTGAAAATTCTTCGGGTTTTTTTTTATCCAGAAAGGCTCACTAAACCACATTTAGCGAGTGCAAATAGCTGAATTTTGGAGTGAAAATAGACTCCCCGCCCTAAAACCATTCTTCTTTTCTCACCGTTCCAACTGCCAGCCCTTCATCCAACAACTCCTCGATCTTCGTCCATCAGAAGCCGGAATCCCTTACAAAGCTCGTCGATTAGGTCTTTCACCACCGAGCTTGTCCGTCATAAATGGGAGTGAGTCCTCGAAAGTTTTCGCCAATCGTTCGCCGAAGATGGCTGAATGGAGAGCTTCAAGGAGTTCAATAGTTTCTGGTTTCGTGCATAACTACGTCCAATTACGCTTCTCTGAATCACTGTTTCGTGCTCGTGCACTACCGTTGTTTTCTCTCTACATCAAATCCGAATCGTCCCCCCTTTCGTCTTCCTTCTAAGGCGAAACAAGCCTTCGTGATGCTCAAGCAGATTCTCCAATGGAGGAAGCGGTTCGGAATGGATGAAATCAACGAAGAGGACGAGGAGGAAGAACAGTGGACAGATCTGGAAGAGAAGGTGGTTTCCAAGCCGTTTGAACCTGTTTGTCCTAGATTTGTTGAATATGCACTCGGTTTATTTCTTACGTTTTGGTTGAATTGGGTTTTTCTAGGGTTTGATGGAAAATTCGATCGATTTGGAGTGTGTGCAATTACTGATCCGGTAACATCTATTGATCTATGTACTTGTTAAAAGATCTGTCATGGCAATTGTAATTGAATCTAGATATGCATTTTCAGTGTAGCTTTTTATACTTATATTTTATGGAGGTGTTAATCATAATGAATAATTTCCATAGAATTGATTGGAATGCTTGCCACAGATTATACTTGTAAAGATTCTGTTGGGACGATGTTAAGGACTCCCTTTGTACTTAACATTGTGCCCATTACAATCGCCCATTGGTTTTGATATGACAAACTCACTTTGATCTAACAAGTTGTCCAAGTGTTTCAGGAACGCAGGTTATGAAGAGGACAGCAAGTTGTGTAGCCATCCCTAAGGTGTAGGGACGCTACTTTTCAGAATAAAGGACTGGTATGCTTCAAACCATAAGGACGCAATCCTTACACTTCAATACCGGAGTCCTTACAAGGCTACCCGACAAGATGACATCACCCGACAAGCCTTGAGCATAGAGTCCACGTGGAGGCAGATCCTGCATACGAGTTCATCACCACGTGGATGCCAGAAGTTGCCAGGAAGCTTCCCTCATCACTGTCAAAGACACGTGGAAGCCGATCTTGTAGCAACGTCCAAGAAGGGCATGATCGTCAGAGAATGTGCGCCCTTCCCGAGTCACTATAAATACCCCATTGGGCATTTATTGTGATTTGACGCTTCAGAGAATATTCAGAGAATATCGTCATTCACTCAAGAACACCAATAACAGCTCAAGAACACTCAAGAACTAGGTGTTAGATCGAGTGAGAAGCGTACTTGATGTGATTCGAATCCAGGATCGGCAGAATCTGGTTCGAATGAGTCTCGTGGAGGTGTTCTTGATTTGATATTGTAGGAGATACAAACTTGAAAGTATTATTAAGGTGGCGGAAACGTTTGTTTACAATTGAAAGGGAAAGAAATGGTCTAGTGAAACAAGGACGGAAAAGATGGATCGAGCTAATGATTCAAGCAAGAATCGGCTAAGGCTAGAAGCCAACGAAGGGGACTCCCCCGGCCCGTTCTCCCTTGAGGAGAAGAGACCGGATGAGTAAGGCTTATAGCTCTTAAACTCAAATCCAATCTACCTAAAAATGAGACCCCTAGACGTGCTTATATAGGCTGCGGAAGGGAAGGGGGGTCGTCTCCTTAGCTTGGACGCCAAGCATCAAGAAGAGGTAGAGAGAAGTGGCGGCCAAGGCAAGCTCCTTGGAGTGGGCGCCAAGTTTCCGAGAGGAGGTGGAGAAGAGTGGCGTCCAAGGCAAGCTCTTCTTAGCTGTCTTTAATGTTGTTCCTTGGCGGCCAAGCTAATGTGTTTAATGCTTCGTTAGAGACCAATTTGGCGGCCAAAGAAGGGAGCTAGTGTGGCAGCCAAGCATCGTTCAAATTGGGCTTGGATCGTCCCTCTTCATAATGGGCTTCGGGCTTAGAAAGACTCTCGCTTAGGCCGAGCATTTGGAGGCACACAAACACGCCACTAGGTTGGGCTTGTGGGGCGTGGCGCATTACCAAATGAGCCCGGAATTGTTCTTGTAAGAACTTAGCTCGTCGCCTTGTCAAGGCCCCGGGAGGGTGGCTTAGCTCCTTAGCCGTGGTCGACCTTGTGGCGGGTCATGCCCAACCTATGGGCGGGTGTCCTCGGGGGTGCCTCGAAGAAGCACCGGGCCGTGCCTCGGTGCCGTGTGTGGGGCGCCTTGTCGAGGCACCGGGCCGCGCCTCGTCGCCGCTTATGGGGTTCCTTAAAGAGGCACCGGGCGCCTCGACGCCGCTTGCGGGGTGGTGCCTCAAAGAGGCACCGGGCGGTACCTTGGCTTCGGCGTCTTGATGTGAGCCGGGCGTAATCACATCATCCTCCCCCAGTTGAGAAAGATTCGACCCCAAATCCCATTGGCCTATAAGATAAGCACACGAAGACCATAGAGATAATATATGCAATATAAAAGATATACGCACAACATAATCTCCAAGTTCAAGATGATATGACATTGTACATGCATTAGCCCGACCACTTTTCTTTTTCGACCTATATCGTTTCAGACCAATCAAATTTTTAGATTGGTAAAGCAACGACATAAGATGAGCCATGTGCATCTTGGATGATACATATTGCGAGAGAGAGCTATGATGTATGCATGAATATTTAAACCTACATATGACGTAGGCATGAAATAAAGTAGAATAACTTTGACTATCTGCATGTGTCACACCTAAGTCATAATTATAATCAAAGAAGGAGAGGGTTGAGAAAACACCCTAAAGAATGAACTCCCTTCATGCATGGGAGTTGGTTTGATGAGCTCATTGGTTGCAACACTCTCAATGGAAGTGGCACACATGTTAGAATCCTTTGATATGAACGTCCCATTGGGGCACGGCTCATCTTCTTTTACAGCCAATGATTTCGAAGCCAAGGCCATTACAAGTCTAGGATGAGCATCCGACCAAGGAGTGTGCATGGAACTCAAGAAACTGGGAAGAGTGGCTGGTGGAAGTTCTTTGGTCTTTACTATGAATTGAATGGTTTGCGGCTTTGAAGCGACGTCACCCTTAGTCTTCGAAGTACCCACACGGGGTGATTCACTTATGCATTCCCCTTGGGCCTTTAGTTTTGGGTCAAAGTTTGGGCTCAAGGAGTGCCCTTGTATCGGTGACCCACTTAGGCGCCGCTCTATCTTCTCGTCCAAGGCGCGGAGAAGATCATTACGAGTCCCCTCATAGGCTTCTCGGGCGTCCGCCTTAGCCTCCTCTCGGGACTTTTCTAAGACCTTGTAAAGCTCCTTCCAGGAGAATGAGGTATCTGACTTCTCGTCATCGCTTAGGGGGGTCGTGTCCTTGCTCTGTCCCTCCATAGGCCTTGACAGTTCAGCACTTGAAGATGGACCCGCTGGTTGAACCCTCGAAGACTCGTGTCTTGACTCCTGGACCCTCGGATTTTGCTTTGATATTGGGGTCTCCATAGGAGGAGGTTGCCTTGAGAGAGGCCAGATGTCGGCCACGTGTTGGGGAATGCCTCTTTCCTCATTTCCAATAAAACCCCTGGCATAACATTTCCTTTGTTGATATTCGTACTCCTCGTTGACTTCTTGTATGACATAAGATAAGGGCATTCTACTCCCAAGTCTATGCTTCTTAACATATAAATGAAGGTTAGAGTTCAAACCATTAATAAATTTAGTTAGAATACACCTGTCTCTGTAGAGGTGGCTTGAAAAGAACATAAGCTCTGACAACTCCTCGTAGTATGCAAGGGGGGAGTGATCACGTTGCCTACACCTATCCCATCTAACTTCAAGGCGCATTCTATAGTCATGAGGGATAAAGGAACTTCTGAGGACAGTTTTTAGTTCCTCCCAAGTGCAGATCGGCGGATACCCAAGGTAGGAACATTCTGCTTTATATTCTTTCCACCAATCATATGCATTGTCTTCAAAGCAACGGATGGCAAGAGCCACTTCTTGCTCGTCCGTATATTCATAGTAATTAAAGAAACGCTCAATTTCCCACTCCCAAACTAAGTACTCAAGAAAGTCTTGAGTGCCATGGAAGGATTGGAGAGCAGGCTCTTCTTTAAGATAATGCTCCATTATATCCTAAACATCACATAAGACAAACAAACATGGAACTAATAAGGGTTAGAATAATCCAATGACACACATGTGTTTGACTCGATGTGTTTGTTTTCATGTGCACTCCCTCACAACTCCAAACTCCCCCCGGTAACTTGGAGAAACCGGGTGGTTAACTCCAAGTTTTTCAATCCTCACACAATGTCTCCCACTCACGCTCAAAAAGCAATAAAAGAGAAGGACTGACTCGTGTTTTGACTCGATTTTTATGTGGCGCTCAACCTCACACACTCTAATGGAAAGGTTCCTTTCGCCACCAAAGTCTCTTTTAAAGGAGTTGTCCTCCACACGAGAGTTAGTCTCCACTCGACCAAAAGATCGATTCCAGATGGGAATCAGGGCAAGCGACTTGAGCTTGTGGACGAGTTTTTACTAGCCCCACAAGTTAGGCGTTTAGTTGCTCGGGGTTAAAGGAATTAAAATGATGGAGGCACCTTGGATAGACCACTCGATGAACCAAGGCTCGACCTCTTCTTCTTCTTCTTCTCGTATTTTTTTTGGCTTTAGCAATTTTATTTTTTTTGGCTTTAGCATAGGAGGTATACTATATCTCTTTCTCTCTCTTTTTTTTTCTTTGCTATTGCTAAGAGAAGTACTACTTCTCTTGCTGTTCTTTTTTTTTTTTAAAGGGTGAGATACTATCTCACTTCCGTTTTTTTTTTGATGCTGAGAGAGGTGCTACCTCTCGTTTTTTTTATAGAAGAAAGGTCGAGCACTTGAGGCTCTTTCCACACCAAGTGATGCTTGAATGAAGGTAGAAGAATGTTTGGGTGAAAGCAAAAAGGGACGAGGCTGAATTTTTTTTTTAATGTAAAGCAATCGAAACTGGACAAAGTTTTAAGAAGAAAACGAAGTTGGCTTTGAAGAAGCAAGAATTGGCTCTTTTTTTTGTAGGAGATTGGATTCGGTCAAGGGATGAAGAGGGAAGAAAAACGAGGCTAGCTTTATCAAAGGCAAGAAATGGTTTCGAGCAACCAAAAGGCAGAAATGTAGAGAAGTAATTCGTACCCCCACAACTTGAGAAACTCAAGTCGACAGGCTCTGATACCAAATGATGTGATTCAAATCCAAGATCGGCGGAATCTGGTTCGAATGAGTCTCGTGGAGGTGTTCTTGATTTGATATTGTAGGAGATACAAACTTGAAAGTATTATTAAGGTGGCGGAAACGTTTGTTTACAATTGAAAGGGAAAGAAATGGTCTAGTGAAACAAGGATGGAAAAGATGGATCGAGCTAATGATTCAAGCAAGAATCGGCTAAGGCTAGAAGCCAACGAAAGGGACTCCCCCGGCCCGTTCTCCCTTGAGGAGAAGAGACCGGATGATTAAGGCTTATAGCTCTTAAACTCAAATCCAATCTACCTAAAAATGAGACCCCTAGACGTGCTTATATGGGCTGCGGAAGGGAAGGGGGGTCGTCTCCTTAGCTTGGTCGCCAAGCATCAAGAGGAGGTGGAGAGAAGTGGAGGCCAAGGCAAGCTCCTTGGACTGGGCGCCAAGTTTCCGAGAGGAGGTGGAGAAGAGTGGCGTCCAAGGCAAGCTCTTCTTAGATGTCTTTAATGTTGATCCTTGGCGGCCAAGCTAATGTGTTTAATGCTTCGTTAGAGACCAACTTGGCGGCCAAGGAAGGGAGTTAGTGTGGCAGCCAAGCATCGTTCAAAATGGGCTTGGATCGTCCCTCTTCATAATGGGCTTCGGGCTTAGAAAGACTCTCGCTTGGGCCGAGCATTTGGAGGCACACAAACACGCCACTAGGTTGGGCTTGTGGGGCGTGGCGCATTACCAAATGAGCCCGAAATTGTTCTTGTAAGAACTTAGCTCGTCCCCTTGTCAAGGCTTCGGGAGGGTGGCTTAGCTCCTTAGCCGTGGTCGACCTTGTGGCGGGTCGTGCCCAACCTATGGGCAGGTGTCCTCGGGGGTGCCTCGAAGAAGCACCGGGCCGTGCTTCGGTGCCGTGTGTGGGGCGCCTCGTCGAGGCATCGGGCCGCGCCTCGTCGCCGCTTGCAGGGTGCCTTAAAGAGGCACCGGGCGCCTCGACGCCGCTTGCGGGGTGGTGCCTCAAAGAGGCACCGGGCGGTACCTTGGCTTCGGCCTCTTGATGTGAGTCGGGCGTGATCACATCAGTACCCAAAACACAAAATCTGTTTGTAAAGAAAAACCCAAAAAGAGAGAGCAAGTCCTTACGACGAATTGTAAGGACGTAGGAATAACGTCCTTTAGAGATTGAGTTAGGTTATAGTGAACAACTAAAAGGAGTATCACTAGTGGACTTAGGGACGTAGTCTTAAGTACCAGAGAAGTGTAATCCTCGCCTTGTAACTGTAAGGACTCTCAATAAGAAAGGAAGAACGGCTATTCGAAAATCCTCCAAGGAGGTAGAGGTTTACTCTCAAGGACTGCTTTGGTCTTGAGAGGTTCCTCTATAGATACTCGAGTTCCTTACTTATCTATTTTACTTGTTAAGTCTTTTACTTCCGCTGCACCTAAGGACGCCCTTAACATTGTTAAGGACGCCCATTTCACTGATTTACAATCCAACAATTGGTATCAGAGCGGGCGCTCTAGATTGTTTGAGTCGCAGGTAAACATGGATATGGAACCAATAGATATCAGTAGTGTGAAGCCTCCTCGCCTCATGGACGGGAACTACAACATATGGAAAGTTAGATTCAAGAACTTCGTCCGAAGTCAGAACTACCAATGTTAGAAGGTCATAAGGGACGGAGATCTTGAAGTCCCTGCTGTCAAAAAGGACAAAGAAGAGGACTAGTGTCCCGAAGAGTTCAAGCTGATGGAAACGAATGCCAAGGTCATTTGCTTCTTGTAAACCGCCCTGTGTAAAAGGGACGCCACCCGTGTAAGTAACTTGCAAACTGCCAAACAATAATGGGAACCTCTTGAAAAGTATCATGTTGGGACCGCAGAAATGAAAGAAGACGTTCAATTGAGTGCTAAAAAGGACTTCTACAGATTCAAAATGCTTCCAAATGAGTCCATTACTGATTACTCCTTCCGTTTCGAGAGCTTGTTGACCAAGTTGAAGAACTTGGGAGTTACTGAGATAGAAATCTCACAGAGGATGCGAATCCAAGTGTTGATTGATGGCCTAACGGGAGATTGGAACTTTGACAGGATTACATTTAAAGAGAATCAAGCTAACAAAGGACTGTCTATGGTTGAAATCTACGGAAAGCTGAAGGCATACGAATCAAGGACTCAAGACAAGACTGACTTAGAGCAGGATCAACAAAAGGTAATGGCTCTAAGGATTGAAGCTAAGACAAAGGAACATCAAGATAACATCTTACTGAAGGCCATGCTGGAAAGGCAAAGTAAGAGTGAAGAATGAACGCTGAGGACGATGAGTTGGCTCTCTTGCACAAGACCCTTCGTGCATGGATGAAGAACGGGAAAGTCCCAAGAAAGGGAATGCCATACAAAACGGAAAGTCTCAAGCTTACAGAGTAGGAGATGAAAGACGTGACCTGTTACAAGTGTAACAAAAAGGGTCATTTTGCCAAGATCTGCTATATTGGGAAAGAGCTGAAGAAGCAAGCACTCATTGGTGCTTATGAAGCTGCATGGGACGACCTTGATTCAGATGATGAAGGACCGTCTGAAGGTACTTGCTACATGGCGATGGAAGATGCTCCCAAGGACGCCTCAGATGTTGAACAAGAGGTAACTCATGACTCCTTGATAAGTTCTCTTGACCAATGTTCCAATCCTAAGCTTATTAAACTCATTGCTAAAATCATGCAAGAAAGCTATGTTATGAAAGAACGTCTTAACATACTTGAAGAAGAATATGAAAACATTGTTGTTGAATGTGAGAACTGTACTACATTGACCAAAGAACTAGAGTCCTCACAAGAAACAACAAAGTCCCTTAAAACTGAAATAGTGTGTCTTAAGTTGGAGAACGCTAAGCTTAGGGACGAAATCAAAGTTCTAGGAAAGAGTCCTGTGACTGAAACTGTCAAACCTGTTCTATTCGTTCCTGCAAAGAAAGGACTAGGATACGAGTCTGGATCTAAGGACTCCCTTCCTAGTGATTTTGAGGCAAGTAAAACAACTGAGCTAGAACTTGAGAGGGAAAAGACTAAGAATCTAGAAGAACGTATTAGAGTCCTAGAAAGTGGTGAAATTGGACATAAGGACTACTATACAAACTCCACAAGCCATAAAATCTATAAAAAAATTGCTAAGGGAGAAGGTTCTAGAGTCTGTAATCCTGAGAAGATGGAGGAAAACAGAATTCAACGTCCTGATAAGAAGTACTACCTTGGTAATTACTATAGGACTTGTTGTTATTGTGGAAAACATGGTCACTACAAGTATGAATGTTTTAAGCTAAAGACTGACCTTGAGAATGGTAGAAATGCTAGGGATGAAAATGAGAATCATGAGTCCGTTCCTAAAAAGCATGCAAGTCGTCCTAGAGGTTCAAGGAACGCTTAAATAAAGCATGCTACTTCAAATGATGTGAACTTAAATGATTACATGCCCAAGAAAGAGTTATTTTATTGTAACGAGCTAGGTAAGGAACACCTTGCTTGGGTCGCGAAAAACTAACTATTTTTAATAGGTGGAAGTGAGAGGAAGCCCGTGGATCATCGATAGTGGCGCCTCTAATCATATGACAGGAAGCCAGATCCATCTCACTTTTATCCAATCAAGTGCCACGAGAGGACTTGTCTCGTTTGGCTATAAGGGCAAAGGAAAGATCAAGGGGAAGAGCATTGCAAATCTAAATCAGTCCACAAAAGTTTCAAACGTGAATCTAGTTGAAGGACTTGGCTTCAACCTCCTTAGCGTCTCCTAAATTTATGATCAAGGTGAAAACTTGGTTACATTTGACTCTAAGGAATGCCTGGTAATCAACAATAAGTCGAACAAAGTCATTCTCAACGGAGTCCGAAAGAACAATGTGTACATCTTCATCCAAGAGTTTGAGCCTCCTTCTAAGCTGTGTCTATTTGTCTAGTTTGAGGACGCTGATCTCTGGCATCTACGTCTTGGTAATGCTGGACTTGGCACAATCCTCAAGCTACACCAACAAAGTCTTGTAAGAGGACTTCCCCGAATCGATCCTGAGAAAGCTAAACAATGTGAAGCTTGCATCAAAGGGAAGCAAACAAGAACGTCCTTCAAGTCCAAGAATGAAGTAAGTACAAAGAAGCCCTTTGAACTTCTTCATATGGACCTTTGTGGACCCATGAGGACGCAGAGCTATGGTGGAAATAGGTACATGTACGTTCTCATAGATGATTTTTCTCGATTCACTTGGGTTCTTTTCTTGGTGTCAAAGGCAGATTGCTTCAAGTTTTTCAAAGTCTTCATCAAACAAGTGGAAGTTGCTCTAGGGACGAACTTGAAAGCTATACAATCAGACCATGGGACGGAGTTCCAGAACTCAAAGTTCCTGGCCTTTTGTATCAAAAAGGAGTCTCCCACAATTTCTCAACCCCAAGAACTCCTCAACAAAATGGTGTTGTGGAAAGGAAGAATAGGACGTTGGAGGATATGGCAAGGACTATGTTGTTGGCAAGCAGCATCCCCAAACACTTTTGGGCTGAAGCCGTCTCTACTGCCGCCTACATCATAAACCGCACCATGATCCATCCCCTGCTAAAGAAGACGTCCTACGAGCTGTTGAACGGAAAGAAACCTAGCATTGCCCATTTAAGAACCTTTGGGTGCAAGTTTTTCGTCCACAACAACGACAAAGAAAATCTTGGGAAGTTTGATGCTAGAAGTGATGAAGGAATATTTCTTGGGTATTCCCTCACAAGCAAAGCCTATAGAGTTTTTAACAAAAGGACTCTAAAGTTTGAGGAGAGTATTCATGTGGTGTTTAAAGCAAACTCTAACTTCAAGGAGAAACTCAAGTCAGAAGGAACGCTCTTCATCCCGTCAAAAGGACGACTCTAAAGACGACGAAGAAAGCCGGTCCTCAGGGAAGTACTATCTTCCTAAGGACGGAAATGGACATCCTGAAGAAGTCTCAATGGACGTTCCGAGTACTGATCAAGAAGCTCCTTCTAGGACTGAGTCTATTGTTCAACAAGACATTGCTGAATCAAGTCAACAAGGAGAGTTCCGACAAGGTGTGGACACTCTGATGTGACCGCGCCTGGGTCACATCACGGCACCGACGCCCAGTCACATTAAGGCACCGACGCCCCGGTGCCTCTAGGCCCTCGTCAAGGCACCGACGCCCCGGTGCCTTCCGGTGCCCCTCTGGGGCCTCGCCCTACAAGCGGCACCGGTGCGCCCGGTGCCTCCACTAAGCACCCTGCGAGCGGCGACGATGTGTGGCCCGAGGCGCAGGACGGTGCCTCTCTGAGGCACCCCCGAGGTCACCCGCCCATAGGTCGGGCACGACCCACCACTAGGTCGACCACGGCTAAGGAACTAAACCACCTCCCGCGGCCTTGACTAGGCGACGCGCTAAAATGTTGCAAGAACAACTTCGGGCCCATTTGGCCCACGCCCCACATGACCCACCTAGTCAGGTGTTGGTGTGCCTCCAAGCGCTTGACCCAAATGAGAACCTTGATAGGCCCGAAGCCCAACATCAAGAGAAATATCCTAAGCCCACATGGAATGAAGCTTGGCCACCACACAACCGGGATGCTTGGCCGCCACACTAACCTCCTTCCTTGGCCACCAAGCTAGAGCTCCAAAGATGCATTCAATGAGAAGATTGGCCGCCAAGGAACACAAGGGGGCCGGCTATGTGAGCTTGCCTTAGATGCCACTCTTCTCCATTCATCCATGAATCTTGGCGCCCACTCTTCCCCACCTCCACAAGATGCTTGGCACCCACTCCAAGTGTGCCGCCTTCACCACCTCCTCGTCCCTATATATAGATGTCTAGGGGGCTCATTTGTAGGTAGATTGAATTTGAGTAAAAGAGCTATAAGCCTTACTCATTCGGTCTCTTCTCCTCAAGGGAGAACTGGCCGAAGGAGTTCCCTTCGATTGGCTTCTAGCTCCTCAACTGTTGATCCTAATTTCTTATCTTTCTTTCCATTGTCTTTCTTCATCCAAACAATCTTCTTCACTTTGTAAACACACGAATTCAGCCACTAAAATATCAATTCTGTTTGCGTCTCAAACCAAACTCAATCAAGAATACCTCCACGAAACTCAATCGAACCAGATTTGGTCGAACCAGATCCTGGAACACATCACTTGGTATCAGAGCCTGTCGAGTTGAGTTTCTCAAGTTGTGGGGGTAGGAATTGCTTCTCTACATTTCTGGTTGTTAGTTGCTCGAAACCCTGTCTTGCCTTTTGCCCAAGCTTGTCTCGTTTTTCCCCTTCTCCCTTAGCCAAATCCAATCGTCTATAAAAAAAAACAGCCTTGTTTTTGCCCTAACCTCTTATCGAGTTTCCATTGCTTCCATCCAAACCAAACCAGCCTCGTCCCTTTACTTTCACCAAAAACCTCTTCTACTTTCTTAAAAACACCACTTGGTAAAGAGGGAAAAAAAAAAAGGCCTCAAGTGCTCGATCTTTTAAAGGTCCTAGTCCCTTTGATAAGAGTGTTTGTCTTGCACAAAAAAATAAAAAAAAAAAACCAAGAGAAGTGTGCCTAAGACTAGACACCCCTACTTGTGTCTTGTCGTTCGAAAAAAAAAAAGAAAAAAAAGAGTGGTAGTACCTCTCCTTGCAAAAAAAAAAGAGAGAAAGAAGAAGAAGTAGAAAAGCAAAGAAAAGAAAGAGAGATAGTATCTCTCCTTTGCTATTTAAAGAAAAAAAAGGAAGATGTTGAGCCTTAGGCCATCAAGTGGTCCAGCCAAGGTGCTTAACCCCGAGCAACCCAACGCCTGACTTGTGGGGCAAGTAAATACTCGCCCACAAGCTCAAGTCGCTTGCCCTGATTCCCACCTGGAATCGATCTTTTGATCGTGTGGAGGATAACTTTTAAACAAGAGACTTCGTTGGCGGAAGAAACGTTTCTAATTGAGCGTGTGAGGTTGAGCGCCACATATAAAAATCGAGTCAAAACACGAGTCAGTCCTCCTATTTTTACTTGCTTTTCGAGAGTGAGCGGGAGACATCGGGTGAGGTTTGGAAAACTTGGAGTTAACCACCCGGTTTCTCCAAGTTACCGGAGGGAGTTTGGAGTTGTGAGGGAGTGTACAAAAATTAAACACATCGAGTCAAACACATGTGTGTCATTGGATTACTCTAACCCTTACTAGTTCTGTGTTTGGTCGTCTTTTGTGATGTTTAGGATATAATGGACCATTATCTTAAAGAAGAGCCTACTCTCCAGTCCTTCCATGGCACTCAAGACTTTCTTAAGTACATGGTTTGGGAGTGGAAAGTTGAGCGTTTCTTCAATTACTATGAATATATGGACAAGCAAGAAGTGGCTCTTGCCATTAGTTGCTTTAAAGGAAATGCACATGATTGGTGGAATGAATATGAAGCAGAATGTGCTTACTTTGGGTATCCGCCGATCCGCACTTGGGAGGAACTAAAAACTGTCCTTAGAAGTTCATTCGTCCCTCGTGATTATAGATTGTGCCTAGAAGTCATATGGGATAGGTGTAGGCAACACCATCGCTCTCCCCTTGCATACTACGAAGAGTTGTCAGAACTTATGTTCTTTTCAAGCCACCTCTGCAGAGACAGGTGCATTCTAACTAAATTCATTAATGGTTTGAACACTGACCTTCGTTTGTATGTTAAGAAACATAGGCTTGGGAGTAGAATGCCCTTATCATATGTCATACAAGACGTTAACGAGGAGTATGAATATCAACAAAGGAAATATTCTACCAAGGGGTTTATTGAAAAAGAGGTGAGGGGCATTCCCCAACACGTGGCCGACATCTCGCCTCCCTCAAGGCAGCCTCCTCCTATGGTGGTCCCAATGTCAAAGCAAAATCCGAGGGTCCAAGAGGCAAGACTTGAGTCTATGAGGGTGCAACCAGTGGTTCCAATTTCCTATGACGAGTGTTCAAAGCAAAATGAAGTAAAGCTAGTCTACCCGCCAACACACGCGGATCAGTATAGTTCCTGTACTGAATCGTTGCATGATGTTAAGTCATCCGTTGGTGTTGGAGGGTTCAAAGAAGTCGCCAACCTCATAGATCCAAAACCAAAGGTCCTCATGGATGGCGTAAGTAAAATGGTCCATGAGTTTCCAACAAAGACCAAGGGCGACGATGCCTCGAAGCCACGAACAATCAAGTTTATGGAAAAGTCTAAAGAGCTTTCATCAACCACTCTTCCCAGCTTCTTGAATTCCATGCACACTCCTTGGTTGGATGCTCATCCAAGACTTGCATTGGTCTTGCCCTTAAAAACTTTGGCTATAGAAGAAGATTAGCCAACCTCCGTTGGGCCGATCATATCAAGAAAGTCCAACTCGTATGCCACTTTTGTTGGAAGTGTTGCAACTGATGAGCTCACCGCACCAACTCCCATGCATGAAGGGAGTTCATCCTTTAGGGAAGTTTTCTCAACTCCTTCATACTTAATTTTGATTATGAGATAGGTGTGACCCATGCAAAAAGTCAAAACTATTTCTCCTTATTTCGTGTCTATGTCACATCAAGGAGTAGATAATCATGCATCCATTATAGCGCTCTTTCTCAAAAAGTATCATCCAAGATGCATATAGCTCATCGCATAGCATTGTTTCACCATTCTAAAAACTTGCTTGACTGGAAGCTATATAGGTCTAAAAAGAAAAGCGGTCGAGCATATGCCTGTATAATGTCATATCATCTTAAAATTGGAAATTATGCTGTGTTTATATCAATCATATACTATAGATCATGCGTGTGGCCTTCTCTTGCTTATCTTATAGGCCAATCGGATTCGAGGTCGAATCCTTCTCAACTGGGGGAGGATGATGTGACTGCGCCTGGGTCACATCACGGCACCTACGCCCGGTCACATCAAGGCACCGACGCCCCGGTGGCTCTCGTTACACCTCAAGGCCCCGACGCCCCGGTGCCTCTAGGCCCTCGTCAAGGCACCGACGCCCCGGTGCCTCCCGGTGCCCCTCTGGGGCCTCGCCCCGCAAGCGGCACCGGTGCGCCCGGTGCCTCCAATAGGCACCCTGCGAGCGGTGACGATGTGCGGCCCAAGGCGCAGGCCGGTGCCTCTTTGAGGCACCCCCGAGGTCACCCGCCCATAGGTCGGGCACGACCCGCCACTAGGTCGACCACGGCTAAGGAACTAAACCACCCTCCCGGGGCCTTGACTAGGCGACGCGCTAAAATGTTGCAAGATCAACTTCGGGCCCATTTGGCCCACGCCCCACACGACCCACCTAGTCAGGTGTTGGTGTGCCTCCAAGCGCTTGACCCAAATGAGAACCTTGATAGGCCCGAAGCCCAACATCAAGAGAAATATCCTAAGCCCACATGGAATGAAGCTTGGCCACCACACAACCGGGATGCTTGGCCGCCACACTAACCTCCTTCCTTGGCCGCCAAGCTAGAGCTCCAAAGATGCATTCAGTGAGAAGATTGGCCGCCAAGGAACACAAGGGGGCCGGCTATGTGAGCTTGCCTTGGATGCCACTCTTCTCCATTCATCCATGAATCTTGGCGCCCACTCTTTCCCACCTCCACAAGATGCTTGGCGCCCACTCCAAGTGTGCCGCCTTCACCACCTCCTCGTCCCTATATATAGACGTCTAGGGGGCTCATTTGTAGGTAGATTGAATTTGAGTAAAAGAGCTATAAGCCTTACTCATTCGGTCTCTTCTCCTCAAGGGAGAACGGGCCGAAGGAGTTCCCTTCGATTGGCTTCTAGCTCCTCAACTCTTGATCCTAATTTCTTATCTTTCTTTCCATTGTCTTTCTTCATCCAAACAATCTTCTTCACTTTGTAAACACACGAATTCAGCCACAGAATATCAATTCTGTTTGCGTCTCAAACCAAACTCAATCAAGAATACCTCCACGAAACTCAATCGAACCAGATTTGGTCGAACCGGATCCTGGAACACATCACGCTCTCTCTGAGGGGGAACACACTGAGGAAGAAGCTCAAGATGAAGATGTGGACTCTGATGATAGTATTGATCCCCGGTTCTCCCAAATCTTTCAAAGGGAGTCCTGTCTCTCAACTTATCATCCAAGGGAACAAATCATTTTAGATAGTTCAAAGGAGTCCAAACAAGGTCAGCTATAAGCAAGTCCTAGAGTGCAAATCTTGCTTTTTGTGTCTTCAACGCTTTTGTGTCCATGGTGGAACCCAAAAACATAAAAGAAGCACTCCAGGACGCTGACTTGATTCAAGCTATGCAAGAAGAACTCAACCAGTTTGAAAGGAACAAAGTTTGGACCATTGTCCCTAGACCTAAAGACAAAAACATCATACGGACGCGCTGGGTGTTCAGAAACAAGCTTGATGAAAGTGGACGCGTGTCAAGGAATAAGGCAAGACTTGTGGCTCAAGGATTCAAGCAAGAAGAAGGAATTGACTATGATGAGACTTTCGCTTCTGTTGCTAGAATCGAGGCCGCCCATCTGCTTATTGCCTTTGCCGCTCACAAAGGGTTCAAGTTGTTTCAATTGGACGTCAAGACTGTCTTCCTCAAGGGGAAACTGAAGGAGGAAGTGCACGTTGCTCAACCTCCAGGCTTTGAGGACGCCAATCATCCAGATCATGTGTACTACCTTGACAAGGCTCTCTACGGACTCAAGCAAGCTCCTCGTGCATGGTACGACAGGTTTGCGTCCTTTCTTTTGTCAAATGGTTACATTAGGGGTTCAATTGATAAAACTTTGTTTATAAAGAAAGTCCACAAGGATATTTTTATTGCCCAAGTCTATGTCGATGACATAGTATTTGGAAGTACTAACTTGAAACTTGTGGAGGACTTCAAGTCATTGATGAGTAGCGAGTTTGAGATGTCGCTTATAGGAGAACTTAACTTCTTCTTGGGGCTTCAAATCAACCAACTCAAGGATGGGACGTGCATTCACCAACAAAAGTACGTTCGAGAAATGCTCGAGAAGTACGGCATGAATATGTCCAAGCTAGTGGCTACTCCTTGTTCTCCCAACTCGCGTCTTTACGCTGATGAGCAAGGGAAGAGTGTTGATCAAAAGCTCTATCGAGGGATGATTGGATCGCTTCTCTACTTGACCGCAAGCCGTCCAGACATCATGTTTGCCATTTGCTTGTGTGCCCGATTTCAAGCGAATACAAAGGAATCCCACATGCAAGAAGTAAAGAGGATCTTCAGATATCTCAAGGGACGCGACGATATTTGTCTTTTGTATCCCAGGAAGTCATCCCTAAAGCTCGTTGGATACTCGGACGCTGATTATGCTAGTCACGTCATTGATAGAAAAAGCACTTCGGGAATGACACAATTCCTTGGTTCATGCCTTGTCTCATGGGGATCCAAGAAACAGAACTCTGTGGCGCTTTCAACTGCGGAAGCTCAGTACGTTGCTGCTGCTTCATGCTGTTCACAAGTCCCTTGGATCAAGTATCAACTCGAGGACTATGGTATGACTCTTGACACCGTTCCCATACTTTGTGATAATAGAAGTGCTATTGATATTGCTGAGAATCTTGTTCATCATTCCCACACAAAGCATATTCATATTAGACATCATATCTTGCGTGACAATGTGGAATTAGGACTTATTAGCATGGAGCATATAAGGACTGAGGACCAAGTAGGTGATATTTTCACCAAGGCACTTTACGGACGTCCCTTTGTGCATCTCAGGTTACTCTTGAAGATGATAACTTTTAAGTAGCAAGTCCCATTCTACTATTCCCTCAGTGCTTGGCTATGTTCAGTTGATTTCATGTTTCTAAAGACTTTAATACATTGAATTCATATTTGCAAGGACGCTAGTCTAAAACTGCTTGTACATATTGTGAGAACGCTATTTAAATGTCTTTGTTGTCTTGAAAAAGAGTATCCCTGATCACCCCACCCACATCATAAGCCGAAATGATGGGAACTCTAAGCTTACCCTAGCCGAGAACCTTGCAAAAGCGTCCTATGAGCTTCATATTTTCTTTTACGGGACGTACTTTCTTGGTTTTCAAAATGGTTCTTAAGGTGATCTTTAGGACTTGAGTTTTGTTCGCTTATTGGAGTTAAGGACGCCAGTTCATTTCAGTTCAGGTTCAACAGGAACGCCGTCCTTATGTGGTTGCTTAATGATCTTGTGGAAGTTGAAAAGTTGTCAGTTTGAATTTGAATTTGAAAGAACCGCCGTTTTTGGAAACCGCACTTTGCTTAAGGGGGAAGTTATGCCACTTGTCAGAATTACAATTCACTCAAATTACAAGCGTGCCCTTCACCAACCTCTATATAAGCATTGAATGCTCCAACGTCAGAACTTTCGCTCTCACTATTCTCAAACCACTTTTTCTCTGACTTCCCTCTAGAACTTTGGCAACATCTCTCTAAAATTCCTATCAGAAAATGCCTCAGATCAAGCATGTTTCTGGTGGACCGTCAGCAGCGACGAGTAAGAAGAGGAAGAGACTTGCTTCCAAAGGAACGATTGAAGGTCCCATGCATGTTATAATTGATGAAATTCTCAGGGACTTCATTGAGACCAAGCCCCTGACGCTCTTCAATGTCGTAAAAGAATATATGAAGAGGTGCTCTCTCGAGAGGTTTCAGAATCTACGGACGTTCCTCGAACGTTTTGTGATGCCAGAACTTCAGAAGAATGGAGGAAAGGATGCTCCTTTCGTCGGAGGGACCAACATATTCATGGAGTCCTTCTGTGCGGTAGGACAAGACTGGAGAGAGCCCTTGATGGAAGCCATACCTGACCTCTCCCACGCTCGCCTTTGTGATCTTCCTCCTCTTCCCAAAGGAATCAAAAGGTTAACCATGTCGTCCCCTCCTCCTCCTACTCCTCCTCCTCAAACCAAAAGGCCTTCCCCTTCTCGCCTCTCAAAATCTTCCCTTCCCACCAAAACCCCTAGCCTACACCTTCTACTCCTACTCAAATTTTGACAAGTTCCCTGCCTCTACATTGGAGGAAAGGACTAAGTTCAAACATTACAAACGTCCAGCCAAAAGGGCAAAGACCTCCAAACCCTCAAAAGCCAAAACTCCAAAGGACACACCTCCCCTAGAAAAGGTGTCGTCCCCCACTCCTTTATCTTCATCCACTCAACCCCTTGACCAAAATTTACAAATTATCGTCCATCACTTTCCTCAACTTGACCTTGACCAATTCCCCACCGTCCCCACCCACATCTCACCCCCAAAAGTCCTAGCCACACCAAAGTCCAGGGGTCCTTCTTTGGAAAGGGACGCTGGCACTTCTTAGCCGGAAGCCGCTACCTCTCCAATTGTCATTGAAGACAACTCTGATGATGAGTTCGGTTCCGATGATGGTGATTCTCTCGAGGAGATAGATGTGGACGAAGTCCAAGATGAGATCACCAGGCAACAGATTGCGGATGACAAGGAACTTGCCCGTAAGATTTCAAATGACAAGGGGAACGTCCTTCCAAAGGACGCCCCTCAGGCTGAGCTCACTCTGGATGAGTAGTTAGAGTTGGACGCTCATGAAGTTGCTCCTTATGAAGTCGCTATGACGATGCGATAGGCAAGTCCACCTCCAAAGGACAAAGAGAAGAGTCGTCGAAGAGACGAAAGACGGCGAAAAATAAAGACAAGGTCGGTCAGGACGACGAATTCATTGACCTAGGCATATAAAGAGGTGGATGAATTCATGATCAACGGATTAATAAAGTGGAATTGATTGGATAAACTCTGCTTGATAACTTTAATTGAAACCAACCTTCAAAACCCCCCTTTTTGATTACTTGCATGAAAACCACTAAAATCTGAATAAAAACTGATTCCTTTGGGTTCGACCCCTTGCTTGCCTACTATACTTTTGTTTGCATGTTTGGGATTTACTTTTGATAAGGGAACAACGACTTTGCCCGAGTCAAATTTTGGCGCCGTTGCCGGGGAATCCTTTTTCTTGTTCTGATTGTGTGCGTTTTCGTGTT
>OZ002735.1:16011897-16091859 GCA_963924305.1 Polygonum maritimum | reverse complement strand
CATCCACCACTTACCCAAATTTCACGGGTTGAGTGGTGAGGATCCGAACAAGCATCTCACTGAATTCCACGCGGTGTGCGTGAGTATGAAGCCCACTGATGTGACGGAGGATCAAATCAAGCTCCGGGCTTTTCCTTTCTCTCTTGAAGACACCGCCAAGGATTGGCTCCTTTATTTGGTGCCGGGTTCTATCACTACTTGGGCGGCCATGAAGAAGGCGTTTCTTGAGAAGTACTTTCCGCGTCCAAACAAACATCTATTAAGAAGCAACTCAGCAGTTTGGAGCAAGGGGAAGACGAGAATCTCTATGACTATTATGAGCGCTACAAGAGGCTCATCGCGAGTTGCCCATACCATGGCTACCAAGCCAAGGATCTTATTTGCTACATCATTGAGGGACTCTGCGACAATGACAAGAGGCTCGTGAATGCATCTTGTGAGGGTAGTTACGAAAACTTAACCCCCGCTGCAGCTTTTCAGAAAGTTGAGATCTTGGCGGAACAGGCCCGCAATCAAAAATCGAGAACCAATGTGAGGTCCGTTAATGTGGTGAGTGAGTCCCTGAATGCTGAAGTAAGGGAGCTCAAGGATCTTATGAAGCAGTTCCTCACGAAGAGGACGTCCCAGCAAGTCAACGCTTGCGGTCTTTGCTATGATGTGAGCCACCACACAGATCAGTGCCCTACTATTCAAGAGACCGAGGAGTCGGTCAACGCTATTGGCAACTATGGTGCGCCCCGGCCCCGGAATGATCCTTACTCTAACACCTACAATCCGGGGTGGGCAAACCATCCTCATCTATGGTGGAACAACCAGCAGCAGCAAGATCCACCACAACAGCAGCAGCAATATGCTCCTCAGGGCCAGCAACAACAGTTTCGGTCCAACAACTATGCCCCGAGAGCACCTGCTCAGTCTCAGAATGATGCTATTACCACCCTCTTGAAGGAGAACCAAGAGACGAGAGCTGCTGTAAAGAATCTTGAGACTCAACTGAGCCAACTTGCCACCATGATCAAAAGGCTTGAGTCTAAGGATTCCGGGAAACTCCCCTCTCAACCGCTCAATCACAAGGAGAATGTGAGTGCTATGAATTTGAGGAGCGGTAGAACACTGGCGAGTCGCGAATCACCCACTAGTGACGAACCGCGCCCGCGATCCCCTGGCCGCGACCGCGCCGGGGCGACAACACAAGAAGGCCAAGCTTCGGTGGGAATTCCGCGCCCGCGCTCTCCCCTCCGCGCCCACGAAATTCCACCAGAGCCCATGGACCACGAGAGGCGTGGCGACCCGCGCCCGCGGAGTCCGGACCGCGCCCGCGGTAAGGAGGCCGAGAGAAATTTCGAGGCTTTACTCGATTATGCTTTCAAGAATTACTCGCCTCCTCGCCCAAGCTCTCCTAGACGGAACCGAGCTCCAGCAGCAGATGAGGATGATGGCTATGTGGCTTAACCTCTTCCACCATTGGATTCTTTCAAGCCTTCTCCTCCATTCCCCGATGCTCTTAAGGACACAAGGAAGCCGGCACATGACAAGGAACTCTTCGAGACCTTCGCCAATTGTCGGGTAAATGTTCCTCTCCTTAATCTCATCCAAAGTGTCCCTCGTTTTGCTAAGTTTATGAAAGAGCTATGCACCATAAAAAGAAGGAATAAGACTAGTCCTAAGATTGAAAAGGTAGCTCTAGTTGAAAAAACGCAGGATAGCAAAATCGAGACTTGTAATTCCCTACTCCAAAAGCAATTGCCTAAAAAATGCTCAGACCCAAGAAGATTCACCGTCCCTGTCACTATAGGAGAAACTAAAATTGAGCGTGCTATGCTAGATTTAGGTGCCTCCATTAATGTTCTTCCAGCTTGCATGTATAATAGGTTAGGCCTTGGTCCTTTGAAGGAATCAGATATTGTCATCGAATTGGCTGACCATTCTAATGTGCGCCCGAAAGGGTTAGTTGAGGATGTTCTAGTGCAGATATAGGGTTTGATCTTTCCTGTAGATTTTTATGTGATGGAGATAGGCGAAGGGCGGTACGACCCGGTTCTCTTACTTGGTCGTCCTTTCATGAAAACCGCCAACACGGTCATTGACGTTGCCAATGGATCTCTTTCCATATCTCATGGTGGCAACACGGTCCGAATTGATGTTGATGAGGACCCATATTGATCGTATCCACGTCGAGCCAACGACTTTAAACAAAAGCGCTACTTGGGAGGCAACCCAAGGAATAGATAGAGTGTTTTTCCATTCCTAGCTTAGGATTTGCTTGTGTTTTTAGCTAACATGCAGGTACTAGGTCCGAAAGGACACGCCTGGCATGAAACCGCGCCCGCGGTGGATCATCAGTGCGCCCCGACGAACAGGTACTAGCCCGTGTTCGCAGCAACCATACTGCGTCTCGGTTTTAGCTCGTTTTTATTAAAAAAAATGAAAAAAAAGAGAAAAAAAAAGGGAAAAAAAAAACAAAAAGAGGACTTTTTGGTCCCATTCTACCTCTATATCTTTCATCTATCTACACCATTCTATCCATCTTCTATCTCTTCTTTTTATTCACCTCTGCACTTTCCATTCTTTGGCTATCTGTAAAAGCCTAAGTATGGGGGAGCTTTGTTCCCCTGAGTGTTCTCTTCTCCACGGCTCGAGTTCAAGTATTTGTCTATTTTCCAAGAAGACGAGCCAGGATACGACGGTTGTTTACACATCACGCTTTTCGAGACGAAGTCATTACATTGCTCCTGCACAAGAACCGCGCCCGCGCCTCACCATCCGCGCCCGCGGTGACCACCTGATGCCGACTTCGATCTCTGCCACGATACCGCGCCAGCGCCCCTGGTGTTGTGCCCGCGGTTTGGCGGTCGAATGGAAATACAAAGCTTTTATCCATGCTTGTATTTTACCACCTTTGAAGAGTTCTTCCATTTCACCCCTCTTCAATCGTTTGTGAGTCTTCTGATTTACCTTTCTCCTTGCTTCTATCCTTTCTCTTTGCTTCATTGAGGACAATGAAGGATTTAAGTATGGGGGAGGGAGTACTCGCATTCGCTTATCATAGTTAGTATAGTTAGAGATTTGCTTCAAATTTTTGATTTTCTTCTTTTCATGGAGCACTTGCACCATATCTTTTTGCATAATAAAGAAAGAAAAGAAACAGAAAAAGATAGAAAAAGCCATAAAAAAATTGAAAAAAGGCATATGAAATCCTGGGATGAGTCGAAAACCCGAAAGGGCGGCTCAAGTAATAAGCAGGTAACCCGGACCAGCATTAGGCTGGGGTAATATGAGGTTTATGAGAGTTGTGAGTATTTGTGAGCACACCTTGAGAAAAATGAAAAGAGTGGTTAGGTGAAAACCCGAAACGGCGCCTAAGCAGAATTGAGCGGAAAAATTCGAGTGTTTTAGGATCATTCTTGCTTGGGGACTTTGGGGCTTACATGTTAGATTTGGGTAGATCCTAGGTTGCTCTTTTTCATCTTTTTTAGAGCCTGAGTGATATATCATGTTGTGAGGTGTGTGTTTGAGCTTCATTGTTTTATGCTCATGATTTCTCTATTTTTGGGTTCGGGTTGTGAGCTGAGTGTTTTTATCTTCCCTTGTATTTCCTGAGATCTTAGATGTGCTACCTTGTTGTATTTGTTTTGAGCTTACTCGAGGACGAGCAAGATCTAAGTATGGGGGAATTTGATTCGCTCTATTTTGTATAGGATAACTCTTGTATTTTAGAGCTATATTAAGAGTGTTTTGGTTAGTTTTGAGCATAATTGTAATATGAAGACCGAAGACACAAAGTATGAAGAATCAAGAGTTAAAGAGCTTAAAGACGAAGATTCGCCACTTCATGGATATCGCGGTCGCGTTGTCTAGGACGCGGGCGCGGTGGCGTGAAGGAGCGAGCCAACCAAGACCATGAAGGCCGCGGTCGCGCTGTCTGTGGCGCGGGCGCGGTAGAAGCAGCTGACCCGGAGTTGACCCTTTGAAGGCCGCCGCGGGCGCGGTTCTGGTGCCACGGTCGCGGGCGTGGCCGACATTGAAGCTGCGAGATTTCACCGTTTCTATCTTGTTTCCTTTCTTATCTTTCGGTTTCCTATCTTATTTAGTCCGAAAAGGTTGATCCTTGGGACTATATAAGGGGAACCTTTTTAGGTTTTTAGGATATCCAATACTTGTCAATCAATTGTCTTTCAAATAAAGATTAGAGTTTTCTTTGTAATGGAGAACTAACTCTCCTCTGGAGTTTATTCAATCAAGGAAGCTTTATTATGAAGTTGTGAAATTCTGGTAACCTCTTTATCCCTAGGTCTTTATTGATACTCTTATGCTTCATCCCATGATCTATGTTTGATTTTATGAGCCTGATCAACTTGTTTGATTGACTTAGATCTATTGTTTGAACTAGGATTGGTTGTTGTCTATGCATCTTTCTTATTCTCGAAACAACTCTATTCTAGGACCGTGGACTAGTTTAGGGAAGAGTATTCAATGGTTAAGTTGTGCATGAGACTCGTAGCTTGATTGCATGAATTGATTTCCTATTATCCCTGTGCTCTATGCTAATTCTAGGTTAAGCGTCCTTGCCTAGGGTTATAGAATTGCTTGGACCGTGGACTTGCGATTTCTAATGATTGGGATTGGAATTGACCTAGGCATATAAAGAGGTGGATGAATTCATGATCAACGGATTAATAAAGTGGAATTGATTGGATAAACTCTGCTTGATAACTTTAATTGAAACCAACCTTCGAAACCCCCCTTTTTGATTACTTGCATGAAAACCACTAAAATCTGAATAAAAACTGATTCCTTTGGGTTCGACCCCTTGCTTGCCTACTATACTTTTGTTTGCATGTTTGGGATTTATTTTTGATAAGGGAACAACGACTTTGCCCGAGTCAAGGCCACTGTTGTTGAGAAAGGAAAGACCGTCGTTTCTAATGAAGGCATCCGTGAAATGGAAGAAGAACGGCAGGCCAGAATGGCTGAGGTTGATCAGTTGTCTGCCTTCCTTCATCAGCCAATGCTTGAGTTCACTTATTTCTCTCCAGCCCAGCCTGCTCAGCCGTCCTCCTACTTCCAAACTGCTCCAGCTCCTACCCAGCCAGAAAAGCATTCAAGGAAACACCTTCTCGAGCTTGTGATCCAAACTCAAAACGTTCTAAGTCAACAAGGGAACGTCCTTATTGAGCGCTTGGGTCAAGTCTCTGCCAGCTTCCACTCATATTCTCAAAGTATCCGCCATCAAAATGACATAATGCGAGAACTTGTTCAGGCGATACTTCGTGAAGATGCAGAGGACGATGCTCAAGAACAAGAAGGGAACGCCAATGAAGGGGACGATAATCAACGTCCTGCTGGATCATCACCTCACCAATCTTAATCCCTCACTATTTTATGCCTTTGCTTCTTTTGCATTTTCAAATACTATCTGATTGTCTATGATGACTTCTATTTTGAATGGTAGTTCTTCATCCTTATGTGCATATGTGTGTTTAAGTGTTCACATGCCTTTAATTATGCTTTCATGCTATCGTCATTAACTAACTTGTTATCCTTTTCGATGATGCCAAAAGGGGAAAGTGTAGTTTTGCAGAGATGCGCTTCATATTAGTTATCTAGAATAAATAAGTGTTAAGGGGGGATTTTTAGTGAAAAGACTAAGGAACGTTGCTCTAAATAAATTTGAGGGATGCTTAAAAATTTGCTTATGACGTCGCCCTTTCCCTAGAATCTAAAAGTTGGATAGATCTATGGTTGAAAACTTGTGCTCATACAAAATTACTAAGTCCCAAAGGACGCCCTTTAAGTTTTCATGCATGTTAAGCCATGAATTCAAAATTATTTTTGCTTAAAGGTTTGTCATCATCAAAAAGGGGAAAATTGTTGGGACGATGTTAAGGACGCCCTTTGTACTTAACATTATGCCCATTACAATCGTCCCTTGATTTTAATATGACAAATTCACTTTGATCTAATAAGTTATCCAAGTGTTTCAGGAACGCAGATTATGAAAAGGACAACAAGTTGTCTAGCCGTCCCTAACGTGTAAGGACGCTACTTTTCATAATAAAGGACTAGTATGCTTCAAACCATAAGGACACAGTCCTTAAACTTCAATACCGGAGTCCTTAGAAGGCTGCCTGATATACACATTTATGTTGTGTATATAGATGGGGTTTTAGCATACTTTTAGTCTTGTTTTAGGTGCTAAAGTTGGAGTTTGAAGCGTTAAAGAAGGAAGAGCCGAGGTACCCTGAAGATCACTTAGAGCTGGAATGAAGAAACGAAGAGATTGACGATCTATGTCTGGCGGCGACCGCTGCCCCATAGGCGGCGACCGCTGCCTTTTACCGAGGCGATTTTCTGCTTTAAACGTTGCGTTTTATTTTAGTGGCTTTTGGATATTATTTTAGGTCCGGTTTTTATGTATTTTTGGATAGATGTTTTCTCATATTTAAGGGCTTTGGAACCCTTTGTTTAGTTAGTTTTTGAAGTTAGGAATTATTTTTTATTTTGGAGATCTATGGAGAACTAAGCCT
This sequence comes from Polygonum maritimum, assembly GCA_963924305.1. NCBI lineage: Eukaryota > Viridiplantae > Streptophyta > Magnoliopsida > Caryophyllales > Polygonaceae > Polygonum > Polygonum maritimum. The sequence goes on along the minus strand of OZ002735.1, from coordinate 16,085,332 downwards.
CTTTGCTTAGACAGACAATTGAAGTGTTCGTTCTGATTCAGTTGTGAGATTTCTAATTCCTTATCGATTGCATGGATTTAATCTCTTCTCTTGCTTGAATTGCTATTGACTTGTTTCAATGATTTCTAGCCTGATCATCTAGGATTTATTGTTATTAGGTTATTGCTAGATTTAGAGTGTTTCTGGTTGAGCATCTCTAATTCATAAGTAGCAACTGCATTGTGCTAATATCTAGTTGTGTTAGTGGTATGCATAAGAGGTTGATTTGCATTCTAGGGTAAAAGCTGGTCGTTTTATCTTAGTTTGTATCCAATTATATTTCTGATGTTGAATGCTGCTAGTTAGATTGAATCTTGATAGTTTCATGATTATTTATCTAGTTAGGGTTTAATAGTATCTGGTTGTGCTATTAATTACTTTTGAAAAGACATTGGAATTTCCATTGCATAGATATTGAATGAAATCAATGATCAACTTGTCAAGCGAATGCGGATATTTGTTTGCCTAAGTGTTTCCAAATACTGATTGATAAACTCTCAAAGTCTTATGCTTTGCATGTTAGTGTGTGAACAAAACCTAAAAACCCCCCTTGTTACTTCTTTTTGACACATAATTCTCTGCTAAAGATAACTTGTCTCCCTGTGGAATCGACCCTTACTTGCTTTATACTTTGGTTTAAGTTAGTGTGGTTTTCTTGCATAATTGTGGTTTAAAAACGACTAAATCATCATTATCACTTCCCGAGAAGATGACATCACCCGACAAGCCTTGATCATAGAGTCCACGTGGAGACAGATCCTGCATACGAGTTCATCACCACGTGGACGCCAAAAGTTGTCAGGAAGCTTCCCTCATCACTGTCAAAGACACGTAGAAGCCGATCCTGTAGCAACGTCGTCCAAGAAGGGCATGATAGTCAGAGAATGTGCGCCCTTCCCGAGTCACTATAAATACCCCATTGGGCATTTATTGTGATTTGACGCTTTAGAGAATATTCAGAGAATATCGTCATTCACTCAAGAACACCAAGAACAGCTCAAGAACACTCAAGAACTAGGTGTTAGATCGAGTGAGAAGCGTACCCAAAACACAAAATCAGTTTGTAAAGAAAAACCCAAAAAGAGAGAGCCAGTCCTTACGACGAACTATAAGGACGTAGGAATAGCGTCCTTTTGAGATTGAGTTAGGTTATAGTGAACGGCTAAAATGAGTATTACTAGTGGACTTATGGACGTACTCTTAAGTACCAAAGAAATGTAATCCTCGCCTTGTAATTGTAAGGACTCTCAATAAGAAAGGAAGAACGGATATTCGAAAATCCTCCAAAGAGGTAGAGTTTTACTCTCAATGACTGCTTTGGTCTTGAGGGGTTCGTCTATAAATACTCGAGCTCCTTACTTATCTATTTTACTTGTTAAGTCTTTTACTTCTGCTGCAGCTAAGGACCATTTCACTGACTTACAATCCAACAGATTCATATATTTTTATATACTAATAGAACCGATGAAGTGTTAATTATACTCTTGCATTGATACACGTAAGAAGACAATTTTCGAATTACATAGTGGTCTTGCAGTAGACAATTTTTTGATTTTGCAATTAGATTGTAACTTGTTTGTCTTATGTGGTTTTACAATTTTTTGATTTTTTGGTTTTGCAATTAGATTGTAAATTTATAACGTGTTTGTCTGAATTAGGTAGTGGTTTTGCAATTAGATTGGGTTTTTGTTTGTCTTACGTGATTATTTGCTAGTTAGATTGTAACGTGATGACACTTCGTTTTGTCACTTGTGATGATAATTTAAGATGTTATTTACTTGATTATGTGATGATACTTCGTTTTGTCACTTGTGATGAGAACTTAGTGTTTTTTTATAATATGGTGATGGCAATGAGTTTTATTAAAAGTCGTTTTGCCACTTGTGATGATAATCGTTTTGTCACCTGTGCATAAGTCTTGTTTTAGCTATACTTATTCGGTGTAATTACTATAATCTTTTAGTTATATGCTGAATATTGTCACTTGTAAGGACAACCAGGTTTTATCAAGAAGATCCTTTGATAACATTGGTGATGACATATATTGTCACTTGTGATGATAATTTGGAGTTGTGTGCATAACTCTTGTTTTAACTATATTTATTCGATATAATTACTATAATCTGCTAATTATTTGTTGAATATTATCAGTAGTGATGACAATTAGGTACTATCAAGAAGATCCTTTGATAACATTGGTGATGACATATATTGTCACTTGTAATGATAATTTGGAGTTGTGTGCATAAGTCTTGTTTTAACTATACTTATTCGATATAATGACTATAAGGCTGAATAGCTGAAACCACCCCTATAGTATGGCATATTTCGAGCAACCACCTCTTTAATGCGATACTATTGAAAACCACCATTGTAAACTTCCCCGTTAAAATTTTCACCACCCAAGTCCCATATGCCGTTTCAAACAATTAGAAATGAGTGATGTGGCAACTGTTTTATATTTTTTATTGTTTTCGTTTATGTGGCATACACCGCTGATACATGTTAGCTTATTTTAACATTTTTTTAATATTTATTATATACTTTCTTTTTGTTTTGAAAATTAAAACAATAAAAAAAGTTTTCAATCTAAAAAAAACTACTTATGTAAGTAGACCTGTCAATCGGATTGGGTTGGTCGGGTTCGAGTCCGGTCATCTCAGGTTCGGGTTGAAAGGGGTTCGGGTCAGTAACGGGTCACGGGTCAATCGGGTCGGGTCCATGCGGGTTTTCGGGTCGATTCAGATCAACCCAACGGGTCAAAGAGTATCCATTTTTTTAAATTTTAAATAATAAAATAAAATATAAATAATACTTTTGATAATAAAATATATAACATAATTTTTAGAATAAATTTTATATATTGTAAAATATTATAAACTATAATAAATCGGGTTTGAGCCAACGGGTTCGGGTTTCAATCGAGTTGGGTTGACACTAGGTCACGGTCTAAATTTTTCGGGTTGAAACCCAAAAGTTTTGGGTCGGGTCGTGCCGGGTTTGTGGGTCGGGTCAACTTTTGACAGGTCTACCTATATACTTTATTTTCCCCCTATAATAGGGCATATATTCTTTTATACTTTCTTTTTGTTTTGAAAATTAAAATATAAAAAAAAAGTTAAAATAAGGTAACGTGTATTAGTTGTATATGCCACATAAGCGAAAACAATAAAAATATATAGAACAGCTGCCACATCACTCGTTTCTAACGGTTTCAAACGGCAGGTGGGGCTTGGGTGTTGAAATTTTAACGGAGAAGTTTACAGGGGTGGTTTTCAATAATATCGCATTAAAGGGTGGTTTTCAGCTATTCGGCCTTACTATAATCGTCTAGTTATTTGTTGAATATTTTCACTTATGATGACAATTAGGTGTTATGAAGAAGATCATTTGGTAACATTGGTGATGACATATATTGTCACTTGTGATGATAATTTGGAGTTGTGTGCATAAGTCTAATTTTAGCTATACTTATTCGGTGTAATTACTATAATTTTTATTTATTTTTTGAATTTTTTGTCACTTGTGAAGACAATTAGGTGTTATCAATCGTCGAGTGATGACAATTCAAGTGATGACAATCGTCGAGTGATGACAATACAACTGATGACAGTCAACGCCGGTCAACAGTTGGTCAACGTCGGTTAATGGTTTGTCAGATAGTGGAGAGAGAAAGTTCTTTGAGCATTTTTCTATTTACCTAATTTTGTACTGCTTATAAATTAGCAATTAGGGTATATATGTATTGCTATATAATTAAATCCTTCATAAAAAATATTATAATATCGATTTTTAAGAAAATATATGTATTCTACATATACAAAAAAAATTAGGTCATTCGGGTAGGGTTCGGATTTCAATCCAATCGGGTTCAATTTTTTATTTTGCTCGCTACGATTCAGATCGGGTTTTAACCCTAAAATTTTCGGTCGTTTCGGATTGGTTTTTCGGGTCGGGTCATGTTTTGACAGCTCTAGTCATCGTTATAACATATCTCACCTAAAATAAGCAAAGAGCTCCTACCCTAAAATTAACTTCTTCCATAAAACAAAACTACAGATCAATATTTGAGCTAGGAGATGGATCACAACAAAAAGAGGAAAAATCAGCATAGAGAAATAAGGAATTCTAGGAATGGCTTTGGGTACGGTAGGCCGGGTAGGGAATGAAGTATATTAGAAGGGTATAGGAATGGCTCATTACCAACCCTTTTGTCAAACCAAATGTGTGGAATCGATTCCATTGATTCCTAAGCGAATACCTTATACCGGAGGTAAGATACCATAAAGGAATGGTCCTGGCCTTCTACCTTGCTCCTATAAACAACTCACCAGCTCCATTACTTTCGTCCAACAAAAATGATATGAGGATGTGATGAAAGAGGTCATTGCGATAGAAAGTAAGTTAACAAGTAACGTTGCTTTGTAAAAAGTAATTATTATCACACTATACAAAGAAACCAAGTGTGTTTCTGCACCAAGGAGAAGAGGCTACTTTGATTCTGGTAGGGGTTACTCAAACCATAGGGTTGGTGGGGGGGTCTAGCTGGGCGCTGGATGCTTCCATGAGGCCGTTACGAATCTGGTCACTGATATCCCGGACATGGCCAGGGCCGTGGGGTATGAAGACGGTGGTGTTGTTGGAGGAGTTGCCGAGGTCTCTGATGGTGTCAAAGTATTGAGTGATCATGATGAGATCCATCACCTCCTTGGCGGAGGTACCTTCCACGGTGTGGGAGAAGTTGAGTATGTTCTCTCTCAGTCCTTCGGTGATGGCCTGCCTCTGCCTCGCCACACCTACTCCCCCGAGGTACTTAGCCTCGGCCTCTGCCTCCGCTTTCTTCACTTGCAGGATCTTGTCAGCTTCCCCTCTGTATACACTGGCTAGCTGAAGCCTTTGCGCTGCACACCATCCAGAAGTGAAACATTTCGATTTATATATATAGCATTACCATTTACAAAACAACATCTTTGCTGCCCTACCCGCATTGATCTCATTCATGGCCTTGCGCACTGCAGGATCCGGTATTATGTCAACCATCAGTATGTGCTCCATGTTGTATCCGTATGCACCCATCACCTATCCAGCCAAAGATAGCAGCCAAAGCTATTAGAAGAGCTGTTCCACTTCCATCCAACACACACACACACACACCACATACATACAGCAGACAATTTACCTTTTCAAGTTCCTCTAGAACTGATTTAGCAACCTCGCCCTTTTGCTCAAACAGCTGATCCAAGTTCATCTGTGGAACAATAGCACGAACCACTGGAACAACAAAAGCAAAAGCAAACTCAAACATCAAACAACTGCTGTGCCTGTAAGATCCAGACCACAGAGCATATTACTTCCCTATTACAGTAGTAGTATTACCATCAAAGACATAGGCCTGTATCTGCTCCCTGGGATTTTGTAGCTCATAAAAGGCATCATCTGCATTTTCTTTGACCACCCTGTACTGAATTGAGCACAGCAACTGCACAAACACGTTGTCCTGCAAGCAGAGGCCGTGAGGAGGAAACTCAGATAGTTAGTTCCATCATATATACATATATCATCATGCAATCAAACAACATGAACACCCGAATCTTGGCCGACCTTGGTCTTGGTCTCGATGCGAACGTCGAGAGAGGAGATGCGGGTGGAGAGGATGCCAGCGAGGCACTGACCCGAAAGAGGGTTGAGGCAGTGAAATCCAGGCTCCGCCAGACGCTCATACCGACCCCATCGCTCCACAATACCGATGTTCGCCTGCCCTACGCATCCGCAGAAATAACAAAACGCGTTTCCCATCACCACCGATCCAATCGATCAAACTCCTCTTTCTCTCTCTCTACGACCTAGGTTTTCTACCCATCCGTCCCTATAAATCTATATATATTATATGTATCTATATATAAATATCGGCCATAAATATCTATCTAGTAGTAGATGTAGGTGTGGTGGGGACAGTTACTACACAAAAATTGATTTTTTTTGGTCGGAACTACACAAAAAATTGATCATCTACAATCAGAGGTGTCAAAAAGGTAGGGTCGGGTGAATTCGGGTTCGGTCTTCTCGGGTTCGGGTTGAGTACAGGTTCGGGTCAATCGGGTTACAGGTCAAGCCGGGTCGGGTTTTGACAGGTTATCGTGCGGGTTCGGGTCGACCTAACAGGTCAAGAATTTGAAATTTTAATGATTATTTAAAATAATATTATGATTAAATTATAATATTTAATAATAAATTATTATTTTTAATAGATTTTTATAATATTTTTTATTTATAATAGGTTTTATGATAAAATATAATATAATATTTACAATATAATATATATTTATTCTACATATATATAATATATTGGGTCGGTCAGGTCGGTCTCGGGTTTCAACCCAATCGGGTTCGGGTTAATCAGGTTCGGTTTTTTTCTTTGCTTGCTACTATTCGGGTCGGGTTTTAACCCAAACATTTTTGGTCGGTTGGGGTCGATTTTTCGGGTTGGGTCAGGTTTTGATAGCTCTATCTACAAGTTTATGCTCCTTTACATCCCAATTCGACGAGAATTGATCCTTAGGTGGGAAATAAGAATATATCTAGAGTGTCGATCACGGCCCAATAACAGACGCAAAAATTCGACCTAAAACTATGCTAATCAAATGAATAAATCGCGTTCACACTCTTCTTCTAGGCAAAACACATTCGAAAAACACACAAATTCGACTTTGAAAAACTTTACAATTCCACATCATATTTGTTACTTGCATTGATCGATCTCTCTTTCGCAAATTGTAGCGTTGATTTTCACCTTTGTACCTTCGAATATTCATCCAGATTTGAATTTCTTAAGTTTTACAAATTTTGAGCAGATCTGAATCTGGTAATACGTTTTTCAACTACAAAAACTCAATCTGAATCTTGTAAAACTAAGATTTTGAGTAAATCTGAGTTCGGATTTGGATTCCAACAACTAAGAAAGCAATGGAACCAAGTAATTTGGAAGTACATGTTGTTCAACAAAGATGGCTTTAGAAGGGAAGCGTCTAAACAAACTGAACAATAAACATCAATATGTGCAACTAAACAAATTATTGCAAAAGCAAAAAGAAAAGGAAAGGAGGGTGAAGAAGAAGAAGAAGAAGAAGAAGAAACACAAGATGTGGTTGTATTGCTAAAATGATTACGAGGAATGTTGGAAAGGATGGATATATTGTTAAAAAGTTTGAAGAGCATCACAACCATATGATATTGGATGATGGACCTAAACACTTTCCCATGAACAATCGGAAGGTCATTACATTCCATAAAGAATTCATTATGAAATACATCAAGGTAAACAATGACACAAGCAAGTCATACAAGGTCTGTAAGGAGTTTATTGGGTCCGCTAAAATTGGTGTGACTATCATAGATTTTAAGAATTTCAAAAGAGATTTGAGCTTTTTCGTAGTTAGATGTGATGCTTGAATGATTATTGATAACCTATTCAGGAAAAAGGAGAGGTGCGATGCCTCATACTTTGAAATTTGAACATGGTGTTGATTAATAACAACAATTAACAAAAATTATTTTTATATAATCCTATTGCAAGAAAAAGTTTTTCCTATTTTGGAGATGCCGTCCCTAATATGAAGTAATCAGTTTGCAATGCCATTCTCGTATCCTATCAACAAGAACCCCATTTAGTGCTAGTCACCACTAGTGTTGTTTTATCCCCCATAAAATATGCTTCTCCACTTGCTTAGTCTTTCCTTAGACTAACTCGACCACTTTATTATATTGCATGGCCGACTAGTGTGCACCGTCTTCTATACGACACATCAGGTTCTAAAGGAATAGTTATCCACAACTAACAATCAAGCTCGAAGGACCCAGAGACTGAAGCTGCATGACTTTTGACAATCATAGTTTTGCTAGGCTCCTAAGATAGATTTTTTCACTATTATATCCTTATGAGTAGTGTAATCTTGTAACTTGGACTAGTGCCTCTCGCGTATACTTTTTGTGTCTTGTGTCCTATATTTCGGCTGACTAAATGTGTAATGGTAACCTTTCCACTTTCGTGTTAATGTAATATGTAATCTATTAAGTTGGACAGTGGCGGTTGATGAAACCCGAGATTACTGGCAGTAATACTCCCATGATATTTGAGGGTGTTACATAATCAATCAATATTGTACTAATTAAAAAAGATATTTAGATTTATCCTAGAATCTATCAAAATATTGTCTATGTTTATAATCTATCCAAATAATATCTATCTATACAATCTATAAATATCATACTAATTACAAAAATATTTACATTTACTCAAAAAAAACTATAAATATTTGCACATGAATTGATTTACTTAAATAAAATATATAACTATATACATTTATCTATATAAAAAATATGATTTTTGGTTGTATAGTAAAATTATATATTTAGAAAATATGGTCTGCTCGGATCTCAATATTATATTTATTTGTGTAAAATTTGATAAGAAAATATGATTCAATAGGACATCGACATTATATTTATTATTTTTTTTATGTTGGTTTATAAGACAAATCAAAATTGATATTAGGTGAAATTTATAAATGAGAAAATATACTACGATCAACATTTATATGGCAAAAACAAGTTAATTTGAATTAAATATAATAGTACTATCGTGATGTCTTTTATTAGTAAGTGGATTACATGTGCATTAGTATAACAATATAGTTCTAATATTTAAGATATAGTCGTACACGGTATGACATGCTAAGCTAGTTAGGATATACCATAACACAATTCAAATAAATCTAAATCAATATACTTAACATTAATTTATGATTCGAAAACAGATTAATATATATAAAATACAAATTTTATCAGTTTTCTATTATATAAAAAAATTGAGAAAAAAAAAAAGAGAAATTCCGCTTGGTACCCGTGAGTTTTGGGTTTTTTAGATGGTGCCCTAAAAGAAAACTTGTTCCGAGTGTTGGGTTTCGGCCTCTTCTTCCCGTCAAATGTATTTATGAGAAAAAAACTAGTTTTTAAAATTAAAACAAACGAAAGAAAAAAAGATTTAAAGTTTAAAAATAAAAAGAAGCATTAAATGGTTGTTGTCATTTACGAAGAAAGAGATTGAGAATTTTACAATTTCAATCCACTTGATATTGGACGGTGACATTATCCTTGGGATGTACGTGGGCGGAGGGAGGCGGTGAACGGAAGAAGGATGGTGTCGGCGGATAGAGGAAGGATGGGTGTTACAGTGCGAATTTAGATCACATTTGATTTTAATTCTAAATCCGGTCGGGTCCATTTTAATTAGCATATTTTATGTATTCCGGTTCACTAAGCTAGGTTTACAACCCTCCTTTATAGCTCTCTTCCATTTTCATGAATGAAATCAATATTACTTCCTTTCTCATCTCCAAACTCTCAACTTTCACTGGCAACTCGTTGCTAAGCTTGGATTTGCTTCTTTGGTTGGTATTCCAGCTCATTACCGATCCTAAGCTCATCCATAATCGGGTTCTTCAAGTTTAATAACTCCTAACCTTGATATTATCCGGTTACCTCGCAATAATGGGGTCGGCGAACGAAGGGCGGTGGTCGGAGGATGTCGGCAGCAGGTACATATTAAAACGGACGATTTGGGTAAGTGGCCCGTTAGGGCCACTTTTGGAGGCGTTTAGGCGGCTCCAAAAATAAATTAGCTATGGGGCCAGTTTTCCGAAAATGCCCCTGGGCAAAAAAAAAATTACAACCATGCCACCGCATCCCAACTCACACCCCCTGTCACACCTGTCACACAAAAAACGACCTGTCATACAAAAAAAAAAATTTACACCCATTCCACCGCATCCCACCTCACACCCCCTGTCACACAAAACCTGTCATACAAAACCCTGCCATACGAACAAAAAACGACCTGTCATACAAAACCCCCAATTTTCGTTCATTATCCACATACAAAAGGCTTGTCACCACAAAACCTGTCACACAAAGCCTATGTGGGATTTGAACCCACATTACCGTGCATTTAGCACGTTGCTCTACCATTTGAGCTAATAGCCAATGATTATAATTACTATATAAACAAAACCAAATTTGTCATACACAAAATCCATAAGAAAAGCCCTGTCACACACAAAACTCATACAAAAAGCATGTCACCACTAAAACCCATAATCACAAAAACTGTCACACGAGTAAAACAATCTATCACACACAAAAATCATAACAAAAAACCTGTCACACACACAAACCTATTAACACAAACCCTGTCATACGAACAAGAACTCAACTGTCACACAAAAAAACAGACCAAAAACCCTGTCACACACGCCTGCCACACAAAATCCATAACATAAAACTTGTCACACACAAAAAACATACCAAAAACCCTGTCATACATAAAACCTATAACAAAAAACTTGTCACACATACGCAACCCATAACAAAACCCCCTGTCATACACAAAAAAACAGACCAAAAACCCTGTCATACATAAAAAAACAGACTAAAAACCCTGTCACACAAGCCTGCCACACAAAACCCATAACATAATACTTGTCACACACAAAAAACATACCAAAAACCTGTCATACTTGAAACCTATAACAAAAACATTGTCACATACACATAACCAATAACAAAACCCCCTGTCATACACAAAAAACAGACCAAAATCCCTGTCACACAAAAAAAACTCATAACAAAACCCCCTGTCATACACAAAAAACGAGCTGTCACACACAAAACCCATAACAAAAGCCCTGTCACACACAAAACTCATAACAAAAACCTGTCACACACACAAACCTATAAACACAAAACCTGTCATACACAAAAAACGGACCAAAATCCCTGTCACACAAAAAAAACTCATAACAAAACCCCCTGTCATACACAAAAAACGAGCTGTCACACACAAAACCCATAACAAAAGCCTTGTCACACACAAAACTCATAACAAAAACATGTCACACACACAAACCTATAAACACAAAACCTGTCATACGAACAAAAAACGAGTTGTCACACACAAAACCCATAACAAAAGCACTGTCATACACAAAACTCATAACAAAACCGTGTCACACATAAAACCTATAACAAAAAACTTGTCACACACACACAACCTATATCAAAACCCTTGTCACACAAAAAATAGACTAAAAACCGTGTCACACAAAACTCTTGTCACACACACAACCCATAACGAAGCGATTTGCTTGCTTACCGCGGTGATGGACCGTGCAACGACGGTAGAAGGGCGGTGTCGACGCTCACTTTTCTAGATCTAGGGTTTCTAGATCTAGATCTAGAAATTCCTAGATCTAGATCTACAATTTCCAGATCTAGATCTAGAACCCTAGATCTATCCCACCAACGCCGATCACCTTGGTTGATTCCCACCGACACCGCTGCCCCGTCGCCGTCTCTGGGCGTCGTCGACGACACCGCTGCCCGTCGTCGTCTTTAGTTGTCGTCGTCTCTAGCCGTCGCCGTCGACCGGATCTAAATGAAAAAAACAAGAGGGGGAGAGGGGGGAGCTGCCTTCGAACGCTACTACACCTCGGTGGCCGACGTCACCGCCTAGTGGATCCGGTGGAAGAAAAAAAGAGGGGGAGAGGGGAGAGAAGAGAGAGAGGGAGAGAGTGAAATGGAGGAAGAGAGAGAAGAGAATGAAGAAAGAGTAGGTTTTTTTTTTTTGGGCTTTTATACGCCCTAAAACCGGCCTCCTACTACATTTAATTTTGAAAGGGATTAGGGGCTCCATGAAAGTGTAGTGGGCGGCTTCGCCGCCCACTTCCCTCTATTAAAACCCTAATTTGACCTCAACATCAGGTATCTAAAAAATCAACAGACCGTCCATACTGATGTATGTTCGCTGCCACCGTCCGCTGCCACTGCCCACATGCAATTGAAGCCGCCGGCCCTCACCCTTCTCTTTTTCACCGGTTGGATTCTTTCTCCCTCTCTTCACCGCATTACCAGTAGGCTTTGTAATTCAGTTTTCTTTTTCTTTTTCTTTTTTTTGTTTTGATTTCAGAAATTCCTTTTTTCTTTTAAATACATTTCACGGAAAGAAGAGAGAGAGTGAAATTGGGCAGAGGCCGAACTAGGTCAAAAGCTCAGAGGTAAAACTCGGAATAAATTTTTTTTTAGAGTACCATCCGGAAAAGCCTAAAACTGCGGGGCATTAAACGGAATTTCCCAAGAATTAAAAAATTACAAAGGGTAGCAAAAGAAAGGGGAAAAAAAAACAAAGGAATGGGTGGGGAGCACGACGTTTGGAGGCAAGCATTGGGGGGTAGAGGGGTGACGTGTGGGCCTGTTTGTGTTGATTTGCCGCGAAAACTCCTATCTCCACTCTTGCGTACGACTTTTCCCCGACCCTCTGTCTGGATCTGTTGGATCAACGATTCGTCGTCCAAGACCACGATATGATGAACAATATGGCACAGTGCTCCGACATTGGAGACGGATCCAAGGGGGGCACAGGCTCGGCGGAAGAGGAGGAGGAGGATGCATCGTCGCTCGTCAGTGCTCGGAGATCGCCATCGGTGCCGGTGCCGGTGCCGGGATCAGTCGACCCCCTCCACGTCAGGAGGAAATTCATCGTTCCGGATAATAATCTTCTCTCGGTTGACGCCTTTGGTATGATTCATTTGGCTGTACGTTTTAATTATTTTTTCCCAGCTTTTTTTCCCTATTGGATTGTGATTATTTTTGCAGGGAAGAAGGTTCCCTCCGTTCATCTGAAACCAGCGGAAAATTCCGGGCATCCTCATACAGGGTTGGAGGTTTGCATTTTGTTACCCAAGAGAAATATAATTTAGTCATTTCTGGTCCATGCTGATGGATGTTTTGTTCATATGTTGTAGGATCATGCTGCATTCGTTAAAGAGATGAAGTCTCCGCGCTTTCGGGCCATCCTCCGTCTTACCAGCACTCGGAAGAAGAAATCCAACGACGTCAAGAGCTTTTCTCATGAGCTCAACTCCAAAGGAGTTCGAGCATTTCCTTACCGCAAGTCAAGGGCCTTTGGACACATTGAGGTTCTGGCCATGATCAGGGCAAAGTTTGACAAGTTAAAGGAAGAAGTTAATAATGACTTAAGAATCTTTGGTGGAGATTTGGTTCCTCTACTGAATTCAAGTGCAGAGTCCCATCCTGAATGGAAAGCTGGTTTGGAGGATTTATTGGTTGTGGCTCGCCTTTGCTCCAAAATGTCAGCAAATGAGTTCTGGACGGAATGTGAAGGTATAATTCAGAATCTGGATGATCGGCGGCAAGAGTTACCGCCAGGGAATCTTAAACGCGCCCATACACGGCTACTTTTCATTCTAACCCGCTGCAGTCGCCTTGTACAAGTCCAAAAGGAAAGTGGTTATGAAGAGGACAAAATTCTGTTTTTTCACAAACGGAGTGACCTTGGTGTGTATCGAGAGCAGAGTCTCCCGGTAGAGGATCAAAAACCCGGTAACTGTCTGACTGGGGAGGATGTCAATGAGAAATCGAGTCACCATCAGGCACATAGTTTGACTCTAAAACATGATAGTCTCCATATCAGCCGTGTAGATGATCAAGAAGTTGGCAGTGCCAAGAGTGCTGATTCTTCTTCAAGTGCTTATAAGATGTCGTCTTGGAAAAAACTTCCATCTAATCCAGCAAAAAAAAACCGTAGTGCCCGCAATGATGGTGATTCATTATCAAAGGATCTGTATCAGCACAACCATGAATCTGCAGAAATTCATGAATCCTCCTGCACTGGTATCTTTGAGCCGTCTTCAGAATTACGAAAAGGCGCATGGGCTGACCAGCACGTAACTTACGACAACTTGATCATTTGTCGCATATGTGAGGTTGAGATACCGATCGTATTTGTGGAGGAGCACTCCAGAATATGTACAATTGCTGACAGATGCGACTTGAAAGGTTTAACAATAAACGAGCGCCTAGAGAGAGTTGCTGAAACTCTTGAGAAAATACTGGAATCATGGACATCAAAGATTATGGATACTGCAGTAGGAAGTCCTGAGTTTGCTGGAATGTCCATCTCGAGTACTCCAGATGAGCTATCACCAAAAACAAGTACACCCTCAATATGTGGATTCTCAGAAGACATGCTTGATTTTTTTCATCAAGGCAACTCTTTTGTCTTGGATGACATGAGCATTTCATCTGATACTAAAAAGAAGACAATATCAGTGGGAAGCTTGACACCAAGGTCACCATTAACACCAAGAGCAAGCCAGATTGAGCTGCTGTTGGGTAAGAAAAAGACGATATCCGAGCATGAAAGCTATCAGCAGGTAAGTTAACTTGATTCACTTGGTTAGTTAGTGTCAGCGCTTATAGAATTCGATCATGTTAGAGACTTGAGTACTTATTCTAGCACATGGAATAACTTTCCTTCTTTTCTCATGTTTGTAGCAATGAATTATTTCCCTCCATCCATCTATTTTTTTAATGTACAGGTTTTCTTTCCTTGATTATGTTCCCGTTATCAAGTACATGCCACTGTAGGACACCATGTACTGGAATTCATCATATCGTATTAGTTAATAAACTTGCGTTGAATTCCAGATAAAGAAGCTGCTAGACATTGCTCGTTCAGTGGCTGATGTAAACAATCAAGGTTACAGTTCTTTGGATCTTCTGCTTCATTATGTTGAGGATCTGAAGTATTCAATTCAAGACCGAAAGGTGGATGCCCTTGTTGTTGAGACATTTGGAAGACGTATTGAAAAACTCTTACAGTGAGTTCTATCAGTACTTGAAACATATTCCAATTCATTTAACATTAATTGTTTTTCATTTGGTTGGAAAGTAAGTATTGATTAGCAATATATACAGGCTGTATATAAATTGATGGCTTTCCAAAGCTTTATGTTCTGGACACTTACTTCATATCCTATTTTTATAGGGAAAAGTATGTGCATCTTTGTGGACAGATACAAGATGAAAAGGTAAATTCAGCACAGGGCTTGGTTGATGATGACAGTTCAATGGAAGAAGATACCATCCGCAGCTTACGCGCAAGCCCCATCAATCCTACTAGTACGAAAGACCGCACATCCATAGAAGATTTTGAAATTATTAAACCAATTAGCAGAGGGGCATATGGACGCGTTTTCCTTGCTAGGAAAAGAGCAACTGGTGACTTATTTGCTATAAAGGTCAGAAAAAACATCCTCTTTTTATACAAATGCTTCCTCCACTGCCAGCACGTACTACAAGAACCACCTTCAACACCAACGCCATGGTCGCCTCCACAAAAACCGGTTCCTACCCTACCACCATACACATCACTAGCATCACCTCCACCGCCATATTGTTTCCATGGTCTCCACATCCAAAACCACCACTAACAAAACTATCACCATTAGCTATTGTCAGCTCCACCACCACCTTCGCCATTGTTGATGTGTCATCGCCACTACCACATCCACAACCAATGTCACCACTATAGCAGCTGTCACCACCACCTCCAGCGCTGAAACTACCACCATACAAAAAAATCATCATCATTATTTTTATTATTTAGTGTATATTGAATTAGTATCTTGGAGATATAGGCTATACTATATTTCATTATATCACAGTAGTATCTTGAAACACAATTAAAATGTTTAAAAATTGTCCTGATAAAAAAAGTGGTTAAAATTGAAACTCACCGAACAATTAACTCCTTTATTCTGCAATTTCTGATTTGTTGAATGTGAATCAATTTCATTACATTTGACGGGGAGCTGAAATCTAAATTTGTTGCGACATTGAGCAGGTTCTAAAGAAGGCTGATATGATTCGTAAGAATGCAGTAGAAAGCATACTGGCTGAGCGAAACATACTAATCACAGCGCGCAATCCTTTCGTCGTAAGCAACTCTTATGTTTTGGCGGCTAACTTCAATTTTCAAGAAAATAGTGAAAAGTTTGCCTGCTCTCGACTCATATCTGTTGTTAAGCAGGTTCGTTTTTTCTACTCCTTCACATGCAAAGAAAATCTATACTTGGTGATGGAGTATTTAAACGGAGGTGACCTTTACTCCCTTTTAAGAAACCTTGGCTGCTTAGATGACGATATGGCTCGTGTATATATTGCGGAAGTTGTAAGTTTTTTCATAGGGCGCGCTGTCTTTGTTTGAATATACTCTCTCCTAACTACTGAGAAAATTATTTATTTCCTCTTTTCAGGTGCTTGCCTTGGAATATGTACATTCACTAAATGCTATACATAGAGATTTGAAGCCCGACAACTTATTGATAGGTCCTGATGGTCACATTAAGGTCAGTATTTTGAGCATCCGTTCTTCTCTAAAGTTGTAAGTGTTTTTTTTTTTTTTTTTTTTTTTTTTTTTAAATCATGAATTCATAGTAGGCTTGGTGTTGCAGTTGACAGATTTTGGGCTCTCTAAAGTTGGTCTAATTGACAGTACTGATGACTTGTCATCGGGTTTATCAGTAAACAACTCAAACTTCCTGAGTGAAGACAATTCTGACTCAACAAGGAAGCACACCTCAAAGAGGGAGAAGCATGTTGTTGTTGGTACCCCCGACTATTTGGCTCCGGAGATACTTCTGGGGATGGGACATGGTTAGTAGAGGATAGTTCATGTCTGAGCTATATATTGTACATAACATGACATGCCATGCTCACCGGCCTGATTGTTTCATGGTCGTGGCGTCTCTGTTTTAGGTAAAACAGCTGATTGGTGGTCTGTGGGTGTGATTCTTTTCGAGCTCCTTGTAGGCATTCCTCCATTTAATGCTGAACATCCACAGGTAGGTCAAACTCATAAATAGACTTCCATTAATTACAGATTGCCTCTTTGCTTGGACACCATAAGATTAGTGATGCAATAACATTCCTCAATTCTTGTGCAGCAAATTTTTGATAATATCATGAATCGAGACATTCCTTGGCCCAGAGTCCCTGAAGAAATGAGCTACGAGGCATATGATTTGATTGACAAGTAAGATTTGCGTTGCATGGGATCTCGATTTACTACCTTGAAGCTAGGAATAAGTTTGCATATTTGTCCGCCAGTACAAACTTGTTTCATCGACTATTATGTAACATAATAGTACGTTGTTTCACTTAATTCAGATTGTTAACGGAAAATCCAGTTCAACGTCTGGGAGCAACAGGCTCAGGAGAGGTGGGAGGCTCAATCAAGGACGATATGATTCAATTGAAATCTCTTGGATGGTGAAAACTAATTTTGTTTGGTATAAATTAACTTGTTGTACAGGTAAAAAGTCACCCTTTCTTCAAGAATATCAATTGGGCTACACTAGAAAGACAGAAGGCAAGTTTTGAAAACAACCCTTATAGTTGATCGAGGATGGTAATGAGAAACCAGGTACACTAATTAATATGCTCTAATTGTGCGCAGGCCATGTTCATTCCATCAGCGGAAGGAGCCTACGACACGAGTTACTTCATGAGTCGTTACGTATGGAATCCCGAGGATGAACAATTTCGAGGAGCTAGCGATTTTGATGATATGACCGAAACAGGAAGCTCATGTACAAGTGTTTCATTTAGCAATGCACCGGATGAAGAGGTTGGTCACATTGAGTCTCTCCAAATATTGGATCATATACTAGCTGTAAACTAATTGTTTTGGGCTTACATTAAATATTTGATGTGCATCAGGGGGATGAGTGTAGAAGTTTGGCAGATTTTGGTGGTCCAAACCTCTCTGTGAAATATTCCTTCAGCAATTTCTCTTTTAAGGTTAATTAGTCTTCCATCATTTGTACAAGTATTAATTAGAGCTTCTTCTTCCTCATAAAATTTTAATTGTGGATTTTGTTTTTGCTACTGTGAGTAGAACCTATCGCAGCTCGCATCCATTAACTATGATATGGTCGTAAGAAATGCCAAGGAACCTTACGACGAAACCAAACCTTCTTCAGACCAATGATCCATCGTCCTCAGCCAAGACATATCTCCCTAATCCTGCAAGGATAATTTGCTCGAGGCAGAAAGTGATCAACAACAAAGCACATGTCATCAAGACGCGAAATGAAAGCGAATCGCCTAGCTCATCTGGATGTGCACGCGGGTCCAACCCAGGATCTCAGCTCTCAAAACCAATCAACAAATTATGCTGGATATTTCTTAGCTTCTCACCAACCTCCATCCATACGCTTACGTGGACATGGTACATTCGCTAGTTTTGGAGTGCATTGCTTGATAATGACATGCCTCTTGTTTTTCGTATGACTATATATGCAAGTTTGTATATACTATATAGAGAGAATGATAATTCTTGTTTTTAAGTTTATATTCTGTTTTTGCTTGTGCATCACATAGAATGCTTCATCTCGGAATTTTTTTAATCAAGATATGAGACATGATTCTTTGTACTTCTCATTAGTTGATTTTTCTTTTTTATTCAAAATTTTCTCTGTGAATTTAAATTTACTTGTACTCATCATTCTTTGTAAGCAGTGGCGGATACAGAACTGTCTAGATGGGGGGCGGACCTCACCATCACTTAGCCGTACGTTCATTGGTTTGTTGACTAGTGGCTGTGCTGCTAGAGTGAATCGGGCTTGACCAAAAATAAAAACAAATCATTAGATGAAGGAAAAAATCTTTACTGCCATTAGATGATTATATATGTTGAGGTATATTTTTTCTCGTAATTTTAAGTACAATAGTGAGTTTTTTTAACAAAAACAAATCATCAAAAGCCACTTAGTTTTCTAGAAATATGAAGGAAAAAATACCGAGAATTGTCTTTTTTCCCTTTAGGCCAAATAAACCCGTTAAAAAAAGAATTTTTTTTTAGGGGACCTCATTACGAAATAAATCTTTTCTTAAATCTAAAAGAAATGAATTAAAATTCTATTAATATGTTTAACGACGTCATTCTAATGTCAAACCTAGAAGCTTGTCTTCTTCGTTCCATCATCCTCCAATTTTCAACCATCGGCCACCCCCATCAACTTCATTTCATGCCCTTTGTTTCATGCCTCGACCATATTCCCCCGCTCTTTTCCACCCAAAATTATGTGCCGTTCCGCCCCGTTCTCAGTAAAACTTAATGGTACTCCGGTGAGATGGGGGACGGCCACCCACCCCTGCCCCCCTAGATCCACTAGTGGTTCTAAGTTATAACCCCTCTGGCAATATTTCTATATATTTTGCATGTGTTTCATTAGTGATGCTTTTTGCAAGAACTTTATCCCGAATTTATTATGGCTTTCTTGACCCTAATTGTTGTATCTAAAATTTCGCCTTGGTAACCCTCAAGTTAAGCCATTTTCGTCTAGTACTGAGAGAGTTTTTTATTTTCGTGTGGTAACCCTGACAAATTAAATTAATTCGCCCCATTCCCAAGCTATTAATTTCAATCAAAAAACGATGAAAATAAATAATACAGAGTAAATAATCATATATGCCCAGCATTGCCTAGAAAAGTTTAAAGACAAAAGCATGACATAAGAAGAAGTAGGCCTCATCCACTAGTGTATACAAGTTTTTACAGTTTCAATTTGATTAAATTTCTATTTGGGATACACATGGTACAAGAGATGGTGACTTGTCAATTATGAACAGGTGAAGACATTGTATTTTCAAGTATATAAAAGGACAAAGGAGAAGATAATTTTTGCATAATTCCCATCTAAAAAAGGAACATACACACACATCCTTTAATCATTGACCAATGTGCCTGTAAGGATATGATATATTGTGACATCAAGGTTAATATCTCGTCCTCAATATCAAACCAACAATTTTCACGATACCAATAAACAATACCACAGTACAATACAAAGGTGCAAGAAAGTAAGAAATAAAGAATTTCAATGGGTCAATGGATAGTAGAACTTGAAGAACATATTAAGCAAAAATCTGCTAACCTAGTGAAGATTGGAATAATTCAAAGAGTCAATGGCTAGCAGAACTACAGTACATGCCAGAATAATACTATGGACAAATGTAGACCTTTAGGAATGCAAATCTTCTACAAGGTTTCCTTCCATATCCAACTGTAGTTGTCGGTAAATCCACTCTCGTGCAGCTAATAAACCAACTAAAGAATGAAATAAGGGAATTAGATACCTTATGCTTGGATAAAGTTGGGAGAGTGTCTGTCACTTGGCTCTTGCTTCAACTTTCAAAGAATCTTTTTATTTTTGCAAATGGTCAAAATTTTTATTACTTAATTGGCAAAGCCTTCCAACCAAGAACAACTTCAAAAAACAAAATACACAAAGGCCTAACGCCCCCTCCAAACTCCCAGCAAGGCTACATGTAGCCCACCTTAATGCAAGGCACATTACATGCAGCTCGATGCCAAAACAAAGGACAAGCCTGCTCACGTATCCTTGCATCAAATCACCTTTGAAGCTCAACACGAGTAGGTCAGGGGAGGGAACATACATTCTACCCAGCTCCTAACCCACCCAAACAAGGGACAAACATACCATCTCACCACCTACACTAAGGCAGACCAGAGGGACCGAAAACACCCTGCAAGGTCTAAGGCCATAACCACTCCAAAACAGAGAACTCATGGCCTAAGACTCGTGCATAAACTAAGGCCAAACCCCTTTCTTGCGTCCTCATGTAAAGGCAAGCCTTCACACTCAGCATAAAGGGAGAGAGGGCTCAAACTTTCAAAGAATCTGGTTACCTTGAATACAACAATAACTATAGCTTTAAGTTATGAAAATGTAAGAACAAGGAACTATTAGAAACTATCAAGACATGACTCATCTGAGTTAGCTAGTGAATAAAACCACCCCCATTTGGCAAGGGTTAGTGAATAAAACAATCCCATTTTGGCAAAGTGGTTAAATTTAATTATATAAAACATGAACAAATAACATATAGGAAAGTCCAGAGTTAAAAGCATGTCTTCTCCCCACTGGTCCAAGGTTTAGTGAGCCAGATCATTTACCATCTCATTTCAGTTTCAAATTTATTATGGGAAAAAATAGGGTCCTAAATAATCATATGAATGAGACTCTCTAAGGTACTACGTCCTTAAAATTAGGGATTATGCACATAACAATTTCACACAATATGCAAACAGTCAGAATCATTTATTTACACCAATAACAAAAATATTGAATTAAAACCGATTCAACTAGAAAATATTCTAACAAACCTTTCAACTAAAGACCGTTTAATAGCATGAGAAATTGGATTTGAAATTGCAAGGGAAATTACCTTGCCACAAGTGATGCACCTATCTACTATGTCCATAAATTGTATATTAGCTAACACACAAACTCAGAAATCATCATATTAAACACACAAGTCAATGAAAGGGTTACATATTCATCATGCCATAAATTATATATTGCCATTGAAGTTGACATCAGAATGCCTAGAATGTAGAACCTGTAACAAGAACCATGAATCCCTCAAAACTCAATCCCTAAAAATCCAATTATTAACCATAGTGAGAGCAATCACAAATACAAGCAGCAACAAAGACAAAGTCTGCTTTCCTCTCTAGCTCTCTTTCTACCTCTCTAGAAGCTTCTCGAGATGGACCAATCGAAACCTTAATCACTACCAAAAAGGGTTCTGAAAATTTTAAAGACAGGGTAACATACATGTTGTCGTTGTTGTGAGCTAATGACAGAGCGAGATACTTGTTGTTGTTGTTGTGGTCCACCCTAGACCATTGGAGGTGGCTTGGTGGCGATGGGCTTGACGCTTGATCCAACGATGGCACGGTAGAAGAAACCCAAATTTGGCAGATAAAGGTCACAGAGGAGTGAGACGTACTACGCGACCTAAGCCATTATAAGTGTTTCTCTCCCTCCTTCTAGCTTCAATCGATAAGAACCTAGCCAATTTCAATCGATACCCTACCCAAGTCGCTTTCAGTCGGTAAGAACCCCCAAATTCCCAAACCTAATTTCACTCTGGTATTTTTCGGTGTTTGGGTGTATTCGTAAATGATAACCCTCCCAAAATTTCGCTCCCACCTGATATAATTATTAGTCCCGCGTCAATAGAAAATATATCCCGCTTAACTTTAAAACCGCCCCAATATATATTAGAAAAACCGTGGCAATATCTTACATTCAAAAAACCGCCCCCATAACCCGCCAACATATATTAGATTGTTGTTAAAAATTGCCATCTTTGATCAACCGCCACCATAACCCGCCACGCCAAGTCCTAATTATAGTAGTGGTATCACATTACTGTAGGTTTAGTGTGTATAGTTTGTTTACAAATGTGGATTTGAATGAGTGACTAACTGGACTTAGGCATTGGACTTTAGAGTTATGTGTGTGTTTATGCACTTGCTTGCTAACCTTAGAAACTAGGTTTTAAACGCCTTATAATTACCTTCATTAGTCTAGCATGTTGAAGTAGTAGCTGACCCTTTGTGGAATACTTTGCAACTCTTAATGTCCAGGATACGGTGTTGGAGTCTCGGAGGAATGGTAGAGCGGAGTAGTGATGTCATGCTTTTTAGTTAGATTTCATAGGTTGTTTTCTAGTTTGTTTTGCGTATTTTCCTATGTGTTTGTGTGTTTTGCATGAGATTTCCACTCTCTTTCGGGAGTTGGAGTCGTTTGTGTTTGCATTTGTGTTTTGGAGGTATTTGGAGCATTTTAGAGGAGTTTTCGAGCTTTTCCGAGCATTCTAGGAGATGACGGTGTTGCGGTGTTCGTAGTCAAGTCAAGTGGAGCTTTTCAAGGATTTCAAGGATGGATCTTCAAGCCAAAAAGTGTCTCAAAAGAGGCTACACGAAGTCTAAAAGGAACCCAAGAAACATCGAAAAAGAAACCCCGAAGAAAGGCTAGCAATGGAGCAAGTTCGAGCGAAAACACGAAGAAAACATGATCCTGCTGTAGGTCGGCTCCGACCTCCCCATGGTCGGCCGCGACCACCCTGAGCTGCGACCAAAAGCGAATCCTTGCCGCCCAAGTAATGCTTTTTGCGGGACTTTTGAAATTCGAAAAGGGGGACAAAAGTGGCAGATGTGGCAGGCTGAGGAAGCTTCCTTTTAAGTTGACTTTTTTGGTACTTCTATTTAAAGGGGCTTTTGGGCTCATTTTCTAGGTAGCTTTTGATAGAGGGAGAGGGAGGCTTGTGTGGGAAGCGGAGGGTTGGAGAGAGAGCTCTCTCACTCTCCCTCTTTGGGAGGTGAGGAGGGGAGAGGACGAAGATGGAGGAGGAGAGGGAGAAGATGGAAGACAAGGGTTTGTAGGGAGAGATTTGTGGATTTGCAAGGCTTGTAAGTTTGGATCTTGGTTTAATTTAAGTTGTTGTTTTCGATTATGTTTCCCTCTTCTCTTGTGTTGTTTGTGCGTTTGTGATGTGTGAGTAATTAGCTTGCTAGGGTTGGGGTGAAACCCACCATGAAAGTGCATTTAAGACCTTGATTGTTTTGGATCCATGCTTAGCTTGAAATCTCTGCCCATAAATCCCTCTTGTGTGCTTAAAACCCTTGAAGAAGGGGGAATGTTCTTGTTTGCAACCTAATTGAGAGGTTTTGTTTGTGAATGTGGACTATCCGGGTTAGATGAAAGTCGAACCCTTAGAAGAACAAGTTGGATTGCATGTTAACCCTTTCATGTAAGTGGAGGCTCTTGATGTGTTCTTTTGTGATAAAAGTCACCCATGAGATTATGAGTTGAGTATGTCTTCTATCATTGTTTGAATGCATGCTTGTGGTGTGGTGAATCCCTACCCCTAGTCGTTTCCCTTGTTTTCCCGAAACCAATCTTCGTGCCCAGAATAGGTCGGCCGCGACCAGTTGCAGGTCGCCGCGACCTCCTCTGTAGTTGTTTTCTTTGTGTTGTGAAGTTCTGTTTTAGGTCGGCCGCGACCTCCCTAGGGTCGGCTGCGACCCCCCTCAGAACGTGCAATTTGGCTCCTCAGGGTGTGCAATTTGTGTTTGTTTGCTTGTTTTGCTTTGTTTTTGTTTTGCTTTTGTAGTTTGATTGCTAGACTATAGAACTACTAACTCCCGTGGACGATCTTGACTTCGCTATACTCAGCGGGGTCTTGACAAATTTATTTGTTCGAGACTCTCTCAACAAATTGGCGCCGTTGCCGGGGAGTTAGTTTAGTCTCTAGGTCTAGCTATCTTTTGGGTGAGGGACTAGCCCAAGCCCTTTGTGTGTTTTTGATTTGTTTTGTGTTGTTTTTGTTTTTAGGTTTGATATAGCCATGGCGACCTTTGAGGACCTTGCTAGAGAGTTGGATGATCTTCGTCTTGAAGTGATAAACCTCCAAAGAGAAAGAGATGCCGAGGCTTATGCATGTCAAGGAGAATGGGAAGCCCGAGCCTACCTCCAAGCACAACCAAGCGGCTTCCAAGAGGATGCTCTACATCAACATCAATTTCAAGAGCCGTTAGCCGCACCTTATACTTGGGATCCCTATTGGACAAGTGATGATTTTCCCAATTGGGGTTATTATGAACCTCCTAGCTATGAAGAGCCACCATCATGGGTGCAAGGGTTGAAAGAAGAACTCATTCGAGGAATCCATGAAGTGTGCACCGACCTTAAAGGAGTTCAAAACCGAGGAGGAGATTTCGAAGCGGCTCAAACTCCAAAACCCCAAGGGCGATTACCGGGCCACCCCGAGGAAAGCCCGAGAGGTCACATTGATGCGGTTCACCTAAGGAGCGAAAAGAAGTCGCCGGAACACGTTCCTTCTTCTTCGACAACAAAGGCACTTCCTTTCTCACCCAAGAAGGCCGAGGAACCTTCCGTTGCGCATATTGAGCCTTTATCCGAGTCAAGTCATCCACTCATTCTAAGCCAATCATTCCTCATCACGACCGGAGCTATCATAGATGTCAAGAAGGGACTCGTATCATATTGTAGTGGTGAAGAGAAAGTAGAGTTCCGCTTCGACAATGCTTTGAAAGAAAACCGTAAAGAGGAGATGAAGAATTTGGAGGATGATCCGGAAGAGAGTTTCTTGCTAGATGAAGCCGAGAAAAACCAAGTTGAGACCGAAGTTGAGGATGGGAGTCTCTTGCTAAGAGAAGGAGAATTTGAGGAGGTTAAGGCCCAAGAGGATGAAGGATGGACGGGGTCTTTGCTACCAATGTTGAAACCAAACCCACTTGTGGAGCAAAGTGAAGAAAATGTGGTCGGGTTTGGACCTTCATTGACCCCGGATGATAGCAAAGAGCGGGCCAAGCATGAAGAGATGAAGATCGTCACCCTAGGACGCAAGGAGCTATGGACCTACATGGACGACTTTGATGAGTATTGTGAGGCGCCACCACAACCACCAAATTGGTTTTATCTTAATCCCTCTCATGAAAAATTTTCTTGCGCTTTTGATAAGTTGAAACAATCTTTGAGTGCTATATTATTTGTTTTCAATTTATCAATATGCTATATATGCTTTCATGAGGTGCCTTCACAAGACTTTGATAGGTTACTTAGAGCTTTGACGATGTCCGATCATAGAGCTTGAGCGCGGATACCCCTCTCTCCACACCTTCTTCCACCCTCTCTTCTCATTTTAAGTATGGGGTAGCGTGAGGATATCCGAGCCACATGGGCTCTCACAACCTCCGACTAATGAGGTACTACTCGTCTAGCTCAAAGACGTTAAAGAAAGCGCTTTTCGGGAGGCAACCCGTTCTTTCCCTTTTCTTTTCTTTTTATTTTGGACCTTTTGGCTTTGGTTAACTTAATTTTCTTGGTGTAGACTAGATAGGTAGCTTGTCTTGCATATCCACTAACCTTTTGTAGAAACCCGAAGCAATGGAAGGGCATAAGAGGACCGGGATGATCGACAATGCAAAGGAGGTGGTCTCTGAGAAGGGTCGGCCCCTACCTTCATATGGTCGGCCCCTACCTTCATATGGTCGTGCCCTACCTCCCCTAGGTCGTGCCCTACCCTCCCCTGCAGCCCAAAACTCGAGCATTAATGAGAACGACACTTCACCGCCCGATCCTCCTCGTAGATGAATCTTCTCCAATTAAACGCTCCAAAGTTCAAGTTAATTTCTCTTTTCTCTCTTTACTTTTTTAATCAATGGGGACATTGATGTTTTAAGTATGAGGTGGTTTGGGGAAATTACTTGATTGTGTCATTTGCATGCAATTTGTGTTGTGTTTGTGCGTTTTTGTGTTCTTGTTTTTGTGTGATTGTGTGTTTGCATGTGTGTTTGTGAGTGTTTGCATGATTGAGTCTTTTTGTTTGATTTTCATGATGGAAAAATACCTTTGCTAAGATGTCCTAGGATAGTGATTACAAACTTCATCATGTAATTCCTTGTAACTTGCTTTGTAAGATTGCCTACCATGACTTTGATTTTCGAATTTTGAGCATATAATGAACATTGAGCATGCATAATTCTAAGGGAAAACAATCCAACAAAATTTGAACCTAAGGGAGAAATTTATTTTGGCCACAAGGAATGTATGTTTTATTCCTTGGTTTTTCATGTGTGATTTTTACTCTTCCATATGCATTTATCACTTGACAATGGCATGCTTATTCTTGATTCGAAACCAATGAAGATATACTCATTACTTGTTAGATCAAATGATTTTGAACTTATTTTCATTAGCCCATTTCTCTCCTTTTCATCCTACCTATGTATGATCCCTTGATTTGAAACCCCTTATTTGAGCCTAAAGCCTTATTTCTAGCCCCACAAAAGTATCCTAGCCATTATAAGCTTGACCCCATTAATCCGGGAATTAGGACTTAGAGTGGATTGTGATATTGTTGTGGATGAGGGGTAAGGATGAAGAGATTGTGAAGGTGGAGATTAAAGGAGTTGTCTTAAGAAAAGAATGGAAAAAGAAGGAGTTTTGGCTCGGGTGGCACAAGTGTAGTGGAAAAGAGGGCCCTCTGTCAAAGGTCGGGGCCGACCACCTATAGGTCGCGGTCGACCCCCACCAGGCCCTTCGAAAAAAAAAAATCAAAAAGAGAGGTTGTGTGTGAAAGTGCAAAAGCCAAAGCTTCTTCATAAGAAGAAAGACAAAGAAGTAGGTGAAGTGAAGAAGAGTGAGCTTTGAAAAGTTTGAAGTGTTTGGTGTTTGGAGGAAGAAAGAAGAGTTGGTTGAGTGTAGTTGAGTTTTGAAGTCTAGGAGTCTAGGTTCCCGGATTCATTAGCACCACAAGACCAAATCATTCCGCACCCTTTGAAATGCCGAGCCCCATTACAACCCGGCCGAATGGAACTTCTTTGAAGTCTTCATTGAGCCACCTAAGTTCTTTTGATGATTTAACTTGTCTTGATTTCTTCGGTGTTGCGGTGAGTTTTCGAGCTTTTCCGAGCATTCTAGGAGATGACGGTGTTGCGGTGTTCGTAGTCAAGTCAACTGGAGCTTTTCAAGGATTTCAAGGATGGATCTTCAAGCCAAAAAGTGTCTCAACAGAGGCTACAAGAAGTCTAAAAGGAACCCAAGAAACATCAAAAAAGAAACCCCGAAGAAAGGCTAGCAATGGAGCAAGTTCGAGCGAAAACACGAAGAAAACATGATCCTACTGTAGGTCGGCTCCGACCTCCCCATGGTCGGCCGCGACCACCCTGAGCTGCGACCAAAAGCGAATCCTTGCCGCCCAAGTAATGCTTTTTGCGGGATTTGTGAAATTCGAAAAGGGGGACAAAAGTGGCAGCTGTGGCAGGCTGAGGAAGCTTCCTTTTAAGTTGACTTTTTTGGTACTTCTATTTAAAGGGGCTTTTGGGCTCATTTTCTAGGTAGCTTTTGATAGAGGGAGAGGGAGGCTTGTGTGGGAAGCGGAGGGTTGGAGAGAGAGCTCTCTCACTCTCCCTCTTTGGGAGGTGAGGAGGGGAGAGGACGAAGATGGAGGAGGAGAGGGAGAAGATGGAAGACAAGGGTTTGTAGGGAGAGATTTGTGGATTTGCAAGGCTTGTAAGTTTGGATCTTGGTTTAATTTAAGTTGTTGTTTTCGATTATGTTTCCCTCTTCTCTTGTGTTGTTTGTGCGTTTGTGATGTGTGAGTAATTAGCTTGCTAGGGTTGGGGTGAAACCCACCATGAAAGTGCATTTAAGACCTTGATTGTTTTGGATCCATGCTTAGCTTGAAATCTCTGCCCATAAATCCCTCTTGTGTGCTTAAAACCCTTGAAGAAGGGGGAATGTTCTTGTTTGCAACCTAATTGAGAGGTTTTGTTTGTGAATGTGGACTATCCGGGTTAGATGAAAGTCGAACCCTTAGAAGAACAAGTTGGATTACATGTTAACCCTTTCATGTAAGTGGAGGCTCTTGATGTGTTCTTTTGTGATGAAAGTCACCCATGAGATTATGAGTTGAGTTGGTCTTCTATCATTGTTTGAATGCATGCTTGTGGTGTGGTGAATCCCTACCCCTAGTCGTTTCCCTTGTTTTCCCGAAACCAATCTTCGTGCCCAGAATAGGTCGGCCGCGACCAGTTGCAGGTCGCTGCGACCTCCTCTGTAGTTGTTTTCTTTATGTTGTGAAGTTTTGTTTTAGGTCGGCCGCGACCTCCCTAGGGTCGGCTGCGACCCCCCTCAGAACGTGCAATTTTGCTCCTCAAGGTGTGCAATTTGTGTTTGTTTGCTTGTTTTGCTTTGTTTTTGTTTTGCTTTTGTAGTTTGATTGCTAGACTATAGAACTACTAACTCCCTTGGACGATCCTGACTTCGCTATACTCAGCGGGGTCTTGACAAATTTATTTGTTCGAGACTCTCTCAACAAGTAGTAACATCCATTTCATAATTGTGTTGGGTGTTATTTTTATCTTTCATTATTTGTATTGTTTACATGGGACCTTTTATTCATTATCTTTGTTGATATGTTGCTTCACCATTACGATATTGTTAGGATTCGAGAGTCATACTATTGATAATCTGTTATATTGTTCAACTTCACAACATTTTTCTTGAGTTTTGTTTTCATAATAAGAGTTGTATGTTTTTTTATGTTTTCTCCCCGTGCCTGCATTGCAAGATCTGTGTGTAGTTGTCTCACTATCTTGGTAGCGCCTCGTGTGGTCCACAACTGAGTAATGCTCCGTTGGAAAGAAGGGGTGTTACACCCACCACCACCAATGTACTAAATATTCATCCCCTAATTCTTATCCTAACCTTCTCAAAATTGATTATTCGTGATCCATGTTTTGATTTTTGTTATTGTTTCTTTCAACTTAATCAATATTTTAAGGATCTTTTTATGCTTTCATGTTTCACCTTGAATAAAATATAACCTAATGGATTTGATTTCCTTACTCGTTGAACAAGGTGATGCATGCATTTAATTAGTATTTGTTGGATTCTTCTTTTCATTGCTACCTTGTTTGATAACGTTTCAGGCAAGATATCTCAAGTATTATTCCAAGAAAAGTTGAGTTCTTTTATGGAAAGTATGTTTATCGTTGTTACTTCGAGTTGGAAAACAACACAAATTTGTTTCCGGAGCATTATGGATATGGCGGTTATGAGAATTTGCTTGTTGTCACGAGTGCTTTTCATGATGATGCTTATTATTCATGGAATGACATTCATCGTGAATGATATCACCGCGTTTTTGATCTTGTAACCACTTGTTACAATCTGTGACTTGCTTTGTGCCATGAGTTTGTACCCCATAAACATTCCAAGTGCATGGCAATGTAGCTTGAATAGTTGATGATTTTTGCTAGAGCTCCTGATGTCATGCTTTTTAGTTAGATTTCATAGTTCATTTTCTAGGTTGTTTTGTGTCTTGTCTATTAGTTTGTGTGTTTTGCATGAGATTTCAACTCTCTTTCGAGATTTGGAGTCGTTTGTGGTTGTTTTCATGTTTTGTTGGTGTTTGGAGCATTTAGGAGAAGTTTTCGAGCTTATTAGAGCATTCTAGGAGATGGTGTCATGTAGCGGTTTTCAAGTGTCAAGTCGAGTGGAGTTTGTCTAGGGTGTCAAGGACGGATTTGCAAGCCAAGAGGCGTCTTAAAAGGAGTTACAAGAAGTCTAAAGGAGCCAAGAAACGTCAAGGAAGAAACACCAAAAAAAGACCGAGCTTTGGACCAAATTCGAGGCAAGACAAAAAGAAGACAAGAGCTGGCTATAGGTCGTGGCCGACCTCCCCATGGTCTTGGCCGACCTACCATGATGCCTAGCGGACGAAAACTTGCCGCCCAAGTAATTGGCTTTTAGGGTGTTTTATTTATGGGTTTCCAAAGATAGATTGTACCTTCCTTTTAAAGATATATCTCCCTCTATATAAGGAGCCTTAGGGGTCTCTCTTCTAGAGAGATGCTTCATTATCCAAGCTCTTGGACAATTTAGAGAGACTTGGAAGGATTGTTAGGAGTTGGAGGATTTGCAAGATTGTAAGTTTGGGTTCCCTTTTTAATTTAAGTTGTTTGCTTTTGATCATGTCTTCTTCTTCTTTCATGTTGAATGTTTGCATGATGATGAGTGAGTAGTCATCTTTTCTAGGGTTGGGGTGAAACCCAACATAAGAATGCATGTTAAAACTTGAATCCTTGATCAATACTTAACCTTTTAATCTCTATCCTTTAATCCAACTTGTTGTTCTTAATTCCTTAATGAAAGTTGTGGCATGTTCTTATTTGCAATTAAATTGAAAGATAAAATTGTGAATTTGAATAACAATTCGGGTTTGAAGCGAAAGTTAAAACCTTTAGATAACAAGTATGATTGCATGTCGACATCTTTATGAAAATTAAGATTTTGATGTGTTTATTTGGGGCGAAAGTCATCCATGAGATTATAGGTTAGTAGATCATTGATTGATGTTTAAATGCATGATTATGTTGTGGTAGATCCTTGGTCCTAGATATTTTTCCCATAAGTTTTCGAAGTCTTTTTTCGTGCTCAGTTATAGGTCATTGTCGACCCTTGCTAGGTCGTGGCCGACCCCTTCTGTTCCTTGTGTTGTGTGTTTCGTGATTGTGGTTTGTGGTCGCGGACGACCTACCTCAGGTCGGGTTCGACCGTTCTCTGAACGCGTGTTTTCGTGTTGTTTTGCTTTGTTTTCGTAGTTTGGATTGCTAGATTATAGATTCTTCTAACTCCCGTGAACGATCCTGACTTCGCTATACTCAACGGGGTCTTGTATAAAAATTTATTTGTTCAAGAAACCCTTCAACAGCTCCAACCACAACCAATCAAACTTGTCCAGATTTCTAGTTGGTTTGACTTCTCAATTTAAGATGTACTTGGAAACGTCAATAAGACTATGCCAATCAAGAGACGATGTGTGTATGAATCGGATGTGAGTAACTAGACTTAGGTACTAGACTTTTGAGTTATATGTGCTAGTTTTGGACTTGTTTGTTTGTTTCTAGAAAATGTTTTTAAAACATTTTACATGGTTGTCTATTATTTAAAATGCATTAGCGTGGTAGTTGACCCCTAAGGGAATTATATATTTTTATTCCAATTCTAGGTATTTCCCATGCACCCCTAATGGTGCCTCATTAGATGGTGGAAAGGATCGATGATGTGTTTGTGTCATTAGGTCCTGAGTCAGGTTGGGTAGTTAGGGCTATTTTACATTATTTAAATGGCATTATGGCTTGAATATGAATAGTTGATGTGTTAGGCTATGAGGCCGATTGGGTAGTCTGGGCTAATTTACTATAATACAGTATAAAGCAAAACATATATCTTTGTTAAAATTTGTGTCACCTCATCAATATTGAATAAATATTTTTATTTACGCCATGTAATCAATTTTGAATAGAATAATGATTTTATCATAACAATGGTAACTAACATTTATATCTACGAAAATATCTTATCCAATTTTTGATAGGTTAATTTATTTTCCTAATATAAATCAGTAGCAAATCTTGCTAAAATCAATTGAAGAAATGATTTTGGATATCTTTGATATCTTCCTTAATTTTGATATGAGAATATAATTTTTATTAATTTTTTTTTTATTTTAGGTAAAAGTGATTTTTTTATTTTTATGAAGATTCAACATAATTAATTAAAATAATAGATTTCACAATTGAAATTAAAAAAAAATACATAGATAGGTTAATAGGCTCGAACTTGAGTCTACCAGGTTTGAATTGTAAATTCTCGAATAAAAAGCAGACTCTGATCAAAATTCGATCTCGGATCGATTAAGTCAGGTTTACATTTACATTATCCGTACATAGTACAGGGTTTGTACTATCTTTAAATGACATTGTGACTTGAATGTGAGTAAATAATGTTGTTTGTTGATTGACGGGTTGAGATTTATACTTCGTTTCAATTACATATTTTGATTAATGTATGTTTTTATCCACTTTAGTTATTGTAATTACAAGTTTGGTGTTTTCTTTATGGTCTCTTGTCATTGCCGAGTTGCTAGATCCAACAAAATTGTTGTCAGGTTAGCATAGATAGTACACATTATTGTCTATTGTCGAGTAGTGCCTCGGTGCAAATACATGGTATTACACAATCACAAGACATTTGTTAAATTTTTATCCTTGATCTTAAGTGTGTGATGGTTTTATCTTACAACAATGGTTATCGAAGGCTTCAAATTATGGTCAAACACTTTCATAGGAAAGATCAAGAATACATTTACCAAGCTTATACCACAAATATCATAAAAACAATGTTGAAAAATGTTTCCAAGGTGAAATAAGCATGCAAAACATTCTAAGAGATCATTTGAATCATTATAGCCTTTAACCCTTACATTGACAAGTTTATGATACTAGATGACATAATCATACCTATAATGAAGCATGTCATGGAAAATCTCCTTCCAAAAGTGCTAAAAATTGATGGAAAATCTACCACCATTGGTTATTGCACTTTGAAGGCTCTTGCAACTTGATTTTTAACTAAAGTAACATTTGGTTTGTATGGTTTTATTATAAGGGTTAACTAATCATGAACAAGTGGATAAACTGAATACAAGATCTTGATCAAAACGACTTCCACGAGGGACAAAATCACCTTAGAGAAAAAATATCCAACACCTTCTTGAGTCTATTAAACTAAAATAGGTTATAGTTCTAGACTTTTGCCTTCACGACTAGGCGAGAAGGGATCCTTCGAGACCAAATCATGGTTGCTATGGTTGGAAATGGAGTTCATTTTTTGAATAGGTGGTGCATTAGCCATTGCCACGATGGCATCATCAGAGAGGCGCACCTTCATCTCCCTGTGTTCCTGACATAGTGCACACCAATGCATAAAACAATGAACTAAACAGGGGTCACATGGAGAATCCTGCACATTCATGCACATAAAAAACAAATGCCAAAATCGTTTTAGTTTAGAATTTGTAGCATAATAAGTGTGAAAATGAAAATTTTAAAACTATATATAGGAGCTAAGATCACCTGAAGATGGTATTTTCTTTGCAAGTTTTGTCGACTCAAACCACTGTAAATCCCACACATCCACCAAGCAAAGAAGAGGCCTTCGAATATCAGGAAGGATGTATTTGGATCAATACCATTAAGCATTATAGTTACTAAAGCAAGTGTCATGCCCCCTTCAACACAAACAGCATGGCAAATGCAAGGAGTGGTCCATTGGGTTTCATCCCTCAACCTTTCCATGTTCTCCCCGAACAGAATGCATGGACAAAATAGTCCTTTCCAACCTGTGAAATTTACATCACACAAAGAATATATTACTATGTGCATTAATTAATCGGTTCCCCAATCTAAAATGTTACAACATTATATGTGTTCAAGTGTATATATATACACATATATAGGTAGGTTCCGGTGAGGAGAGGCCTTATGGTGAGTAAACCCCTATCTTATCAATTGGATTTCGCTTCGTACCATGCAATGGATGGTCCATATCATTTTAGATATTGTTTATTTATCAAAAACCGATTTTTTTTACTTGTTTTATGTTTTATATTTTTATGATTTATTTTCATTTTCAAAAATAATCGAATTATATAAAAATTGAATTTATAGTAAACATAAAATAAACTAACAATAGAAAAAAAAATGAAATTGTTGTACAAAAAATTGAACACATACAAATTACAAAAAATTGTACACGTAAATTAAAATTTTAATATATTAAAAATAAACTTTAGGTTTATAAAAATTGAGCTACCACATTTAAGGGTTATAAACATTTTTTTCAAAAAAAGATATTTTTTATATTTTTAAATTTATTTTTATTTGTTTTAATATTCATAAAAATTGAATAATATAAAAAATGAACTTTTTGGAAAAAAATATAACTTGTACAAAATGAAAAATCAAACTAATAGCATATATAAAATGAACTTTTATCATTAAAAATTTAGATCTTTGTATATGAAAAATGAACTGTCTAGTAAAAAATATTCTTGAATTTATAAAGTACTAATACTAAATTATTTGTTTTTGTGAAAATCGAACTATGCAAATTTTGAACTTGAAAGATATAAAAATTGAACTCATAGAAAAATCAAAAGATATAAAAATGTAAGACTAAACATGACAATTAAGAACTTTTTCTTGAAAATATATATATAAAAGACTAAATAAAAGATCTTGACCATCTATTAAATTCTAAGGAGATAAATCCAATGGATATAATTACCTCTCACCACAAAGAGTTGTACTCACCACAAGACTAGTTTTCACTTGAACATATATATAGGTTCTATTAATACACTAGTCTGTAATGATACAATAAGTGATAATTATGGACCATTAAATTTAACCCTAATAAATGGACCAAACTTAGTCTTAAAATTATAGAAAATGAAGATTTTTATAATCGCGTAATTATAGGAAAACGGTTGTCAAGTACTTGTATGCATAATTATATTATGTCATATGCATGATTATAAGGCACCATATTCATGATATTTTACATAGGGAATATGTAATGACTTGCTTTCAGACGATGGATGACATGGGAATTCGGCATTTATAGAACTATAAGTAGAATTGAGAGCTAAAATTTATATCATTATATGATAGTTGTACAGTTTGCATTGTTATAACATCTGAATAAGTATATTATACAAACGAAATTATGCATCATCTCTCATCAATAGGATTGATCATTCTTTCTTATCTATATGAGTATTAAAGGACACAAAACATGAGAACTTGTCAATGAAGAGTAGCACATATTAGCAACAAAGAAGCACACTTCTTCGATGCGTTGTTGTTAAGAATGGAAAACTTCATATAATGATATGTTTTATGATTACAAAGTTAATCCATTGATTCATGAAATTCATTTATTTAAAGAAGACCTGAAGACAAACTATTTCATAAAAAACTATTTGTTCCCAAAAAGTTCTTTGTGAAAAATATTATTTTATATTTTATATAATTTAAAATAAATGATTTTTTTATGAAATTATTAACCCGCTAGCCAACCCGAACCCACCCAATAACCCGGCATGACCCGGCCCAGTTTAAGCCATGACCCGAACCCAGAATGACCCAACGAACCCGTCCGACCCTACCCGTTCGAGAGGTCTACTTACAAGAGCTTAATAGTATATATTATAATAAAAATATTATAGTGATACATAGTGGAAAAATATAGAGTGTTCAATCTAAAAATAATAAATAAACTAAATTTAATCTTGAAACTATAGGCAAGAGAGAAGGTCTACGCAATCTTGTAATCATAGAGAACTGAATATGCACGAATACATTCGTAAAAGCACGAATACATTCGTGCTTTTACACTATCTTATAATCATAGAGAACTATAGGCAAGAGAGAAAGTCTACACAATATTCAACTGTATATGAATATAATGCAATATGAAACATGAATATACAACTATCAAAACATCGATACACTAAATAAAGACATGAATATATCTATAAAAAGCACGAATACATTCGTAAAAAGAATGAATATGCAACTCAAAAGCATGACTACAAGTTGGACATACGACCAACGTATATGATAGTGATTTAAAGAACTAAATACAATATA
Source organism: Polygonum maritimum (assembly GCA_963924305.1). Classification (NCBI taxonomy): domain Eukaryota; kingdom Viridiplantae; phylum Streptophyta; class Magnoliopsida; order Caryophyllales; family Polygonaceae; genus Polygonum; species Polygonum maritimum. The sequence goes on along the minus strand of OZ002735.1, from coordinate 16,049,472 downwards.
CATATATGATACTAAGCAACATGGATGGTTAAATACCGAATGCTCAATGTATGATCTTTTTACTCATTAAAGGCCGCTTTTCATGATAGAATTCATTAGAGTACTCTGAATGTCGCTAAAACTACCCTAAAAAACAATGTGAAAGTTGAGAGACGTGTTTATTAGGATGACTTACAACTATTAGTGTCTTTAGCACATCCACAAATCCCAGTGGACCAAGGTTCATCAGTTGGGGGCTCATAGCTTTCCGGTAAAGGTTGTCCGCATTCGAGACACTTGGGAGCAACAAACTATTCGATCAATGCAAAAACGTTAGATATTTCAATATGGATTATTTTCCACCTTTATTACATCACATGTCTAGTAGAGTGGTAGTTTCAAATTGAGAAGTATTATTCGCATAATTTATCTTATGTAACATAAGTTTTTCTATTGTGTATCCTTACGACGCATAATAAATTTTTTCAAATGGAAACATTAGTTTAGATTTGATTTATTTATGATTTTTCAAACGACATTATTATTACTCCTATAGGATTTCGTTTTTAAGTCAAACATTCTTACCACAAATAACATATCACAAATATGTATTGTGATATTAATTCTAAAATTAAGTTTAATTGTTGTAAAAAACAGTTAGATCAAAAGAAGTCATATATTCATATGATCACATTGAGAAAACAAATTAATGATTCTCACGAAATAATTAAGACACCCTACCACCATATGTAATCCTTGCTTCAAGTTAATCTCCAACACATGCATTATGTAATAGATTTAAGGAAATCGTGTACTTCTTTTGTTCGTTTAGTGATAGTTTCCTAGAAGCTATACATGATTTCATTCTATATCTAACATAGGTAATTAACCTGAATATGAGTAATGTGGCATATGCCCAAAAAATGTGATAGCATAGAGTTGTTCCTTCTCAGTAGATAAAAGCGGATAGCTAGGATCAACATTTGTTCATACACAAAGGGGCTTCCAATGCTCTATCGATTATTCACTTGATTGTGCTTTGCCTTTTCAGGCTAAAAGCAAGTTGGATTGGTAAGTATTTTGTGCACAACATCCGTAGTTGTGAGCTATGTTGCACGGACACAAACACGGAAATGGCAGGACACAAAGAAGGAAATGACAATACAAATTACATATAATTTCAAAGGTTTTACCACAACGATTATACATGTATAATCACTATATGTACACAATTTATATTTTACGAATAAGAGTGAGAATTATAAATAAATTGTTTCTAAGTAATTATCAAGTGAATCAATTAAAAAAATTATTCATTCCCTTTAAATTTAAGCCAATAACTTTCATTATCCATAATTCCATTAGATATTTAGCATAATAAAACACTTTTTATATGGAAACCAATAATTCTAACCCACACATCTTATTTTATCTATGCTTCAACCTAATTCAAAGCACTCTTACTTATGAGTCATCAACAAAGTTTGTTCTTATTTATTGCCCTTAACAATCACCAACCATTCAACTACCATTCACTAAAGATTAATACAGAAATATAGCTCATTTGCATGCCTTTGATGTTATTTTCATTGTTAGTATCAAAATTGGTTTGCTTAGAATTGTTTATTTCATTTAATCAACTTGATTTGCTCTTGTTTAAAATAGACATTTGTACTTAAATGTTTCTCTTGAACATTTCCAGATTATCCAATATAGAAATTAATTTTCCAACAACAATAAATCAAGCGATTGAGTGATGAGAATCAGAGTGTCATCACTTTTATTGATGTAATGAATCAAGTGATCGAGTGAAGAAAATCGTATTGTTATCACTCAATAAGTGTCATCACTGCTATCAAGCTAGTGATGACATTGAATCGAGTGATGACAGTCGTTTAGTGATGACAATAGTCGAATGATGACAGTTGTCAAGTGATGTTAGTCAATGCCGTTGAACGATCGGTCAACGTCTAGTCAATACCGGTCAACAAGTGGTCAACTAATGGAGAGAGAAAGTAGTGGTAGGTTTTTGCTATGCACCTAAGTTTTCAAATTTGCTTACAAATGCCTTATTAGGATGCAAAATTTCTTTCTATATACTTAAATCCTTTAACAATAAAATAAAATTCAATGAAACTTGAATAATAGAATAACCGAATCTTGATTAGAAAAGATAAACTGATAGATCTTATCATGAATGTTGCCGGTGTAAAAATTATAGGCTTAATAATGTATGATCAAGTTGGAAAAGAATGTTATGATATAAAAATTCTATTTTTTACATTTTTTTACATTATAAGTAGAAGGAGAGTTAATAGGAAATGATTGAAAAAATACAAATATAAAAAATTTATCAAAAAAGAGACGAGGTTAGAATTCTTGTACGACTGAAGAATGATTGATTTTTATGATATTTATATTTATTTCAGTTAGTTTCAATCTATTATTTAACTCTTATAATATCTCTATACCAATTTAATTATGAGACAAGGTTATAATTAGTAGTTACTTAAAATTTATAATGTGCTATCTATATATCGGACTTTGGATCAGATGAAACATAATGTTAGTGTGTTACATGAGAAGTAATAGAGGCCATTGACTTGAGAAAATAAAGAAACCACATTCATTTTTTTATTTTTCCCCTAAAAATGAACAATTTGGCATGGGATGGTATTTTTGAATTTTTTTTGGAAATCTCTACATCTAACTTAAAAGTGCATTTGTAACCTCAAAAATTCATTAATATGCTCCAAAAGTGCACTACAAAGTAGGAAAAATGAATCAGTATCAGATACAAAAAAACTTAGTGCCAAAAATTGCATTATAGTGCAATAAAAGTGTAGTTGTAATCTCAAAATGTACATTAAGAATATCCAAAAGTGCAATATGAAGTAGGAAAAGTGCATCGGTATTAGATACGATAAGCTTAGTGTCGAAAAGTGCATTATAGAGTAGTAAAAGTGCAGTTGTAACCTCAAAAGGTGCACTACGAAATAGGAAAAATGCATTTTTATTTGATAGAACAATCTAATTAGCAAAAAGGTGCACGTTATAAAACAATATATATATATATATGTATTATAAACTTAGGTGGTGTCTCCATTTACTGCCTTCATTAATTATGGTTGTCACATTACTAATATAATTTACATTATGAAGATTAAAGACAAAAACTCCAATATAGCATAGTGGTAGTTATGGTTATTAATCAATCCATAGGTCACGGGTTCAAGTCTCTTGGCACAATTTGTTTTGATTAGTTTTTCAACTATAGAAAATCTCACTTAATATCTTAAAACGTTCACAAATTAATTTACCAATAATAAAGTACGACTAATTTATAATGAAATAATTTTTAGCATTTTATGATATTTAAATGCTATTAAATATCTAATAATCTATAGTTTTTACAAATAAGTTGTTTGTTTCAACCAAAAAAACAAATAAGTTGTTTGTATTTTAACATGATAGTGGTGATGTTACTAGCTTTTCAAATTATACATGGGGATTAGTTTTATATTCATCACTATAAATGTAGCTTTATAATAAGATACATTGACTATTTATATTAAGTTTTAGTATTTATCATTATATTCTTATTCTATAATATTATAATAATACATATTTTGTTATAGGTGCCTAAGGTATGTCATAAAAGTATGTTAGATACTTTTAATCTCCAATCATTATATTTATTATATTTGATCAACATTATAACTTAGATGACAAATTTGGAACTAATAATAATACAAGTACAAAAACATTTTGGACAAATTTTATATATATAATATATATACATACATATGCATTCATGTAGAATGACAGTTTCCATACTAAATTTGTTAGTTATTAATTGAAAACTAAAAAGATGATGTATATAAAAATTAGAATTCTTCATCGTTGTCTTAAGTAAATAAAAATTTTCATATTTTTCTTTATTTATAAAGATATATTATATCTATTATATATTAGTATTAGTTTAAACAATAGGAAAATAACAAACATATAAGACTATAAAACACAACATTCATGTAAAAAAATAGCAAATTATTTGATTAAAACATTAAGAGTATTTAAATTAATGTCTAGATATTAGATAAATAATAAATTAAACTAGAAAATTAATAAAAATGATCCGTGCATAGAACGAGAAATCACGCTAGTAAAAGTGTAGTTGTAACCTCAAAAAGTGCATTAAAAACATCAACAAGTGCACTATGAATTAGGAAAGTTCTATTGATATCAATGAATACCTAAAACCCATTTTTTCACTTTCAAATACCCATTTATTTACATATACACAGTTACAACTATAGCCTTGATTAATTAATTCACAATGTTTCTTTACGTAATTGAAAATCATTAATTAATTCCAAATATTTCTTTAATTAATTAAGCATCAATAATTAATTCTGAATATTACTTTTGACTAATTAAACAAGTTATATTATTTTTAATAAATTAATGCTTGACTCATTCTATTTTTATTTTCAAGTTTAGGATTCGTATTTTTTAATTCTATTTTTTAGGGTGTTTTCAACAATAAGGGACATATAAGAAAATTTATAAACAAATGCAAAGGAAACTCACACCATTAATTAATCCATAACATCAAACACCATAAATATAAAAACACGATCATTTATTTTTATTTTATTTTATTTTATAAAATGCTTTCAACAATTAGGGACATATGTCTCTATTTAATTTAGTACATCTCAATAATTATTTTTTTTAAAAGAATCCAAAAATATATAAAATTAGTGCTTATTGATAGATAAAAATTAATTATGAATTATAGTATATTAAAAATATACTTATTTTAATTAAAACTTGGCTGAAAAGGACAAATATAACTTAATATTCATTGACGACTACTTACTAGGATTAATCCTGACTGCTAATCATGCGCCATGTGGACAACCTCTCTCTTCTCCCCTCTTTTCTCCCCCCTATTCTATTGCTTTGTTGAATGCATTACCGAGTGATACTATATCCCTAGTTTCATGTATTTTCCTTTTATTTATTTTCTTTTGATACTCATGTGCCCCCCTTGATATTCATGATCTAAGACTTATGCTAGTGGTTGTTGTACTTGAAGTTTCATATCACACATCATCTTTTATTTAACTATGTAGAAATAACCTTTGTATAGTAGCAACACCAATAGAAATTATAAGAGGGGGCAGATTGACTCGGGTCATTAATGATGGGAAAAGACTAAATACAATTATAAATAATATGCATTGGCTTATAAAAATGTGTTATAATATACATTTTCAGGATTAAAGAAAATTAGTAAACAAAATAATATTTGAAATTACCAATTAAAATAAACAAAAAATCAATTTGTATAGCTTGTACAAACAATAATAAAATGATAATGAAATTATAGTCAAAAAGCATATTTTAATATCTATTCCATAGTACTCCTTCCATCTCATGAAATTTATCCATAAAGTGCATTTGCATAAGAGTTAATAAAAAGTGGAAAAATTGGATAGTTAAGATAATATTTGAGATTGGATGAGTGTAATTTTATATAGGTAAAAGTTAAAAATTGTTCAAGTTGAAGGGAAATTGGATAATGAAGGGTAATCTATATAATTTGATGAGAGTAATTTTACAATTATATTTTATCGAAAAATGATAAAGTTGATGGGAAAATTGGATAATGAGGATAATATATAAGGTTGAATGAGTGTAAAAGTATAGCTAGTATAAACCCCGTAAATGTACGGGTAATGTAAATATATACTCGCATTAACTGATTCGAGATCGAATTTTGATACGAGTCCGCTTTTTTAACTCGCAAATTTTATAATTCAAACCTGATAGACCGGAGTCCGGACCTATTTGATCTATGTATGTAATTTTATTAATACAATGCTAATTTTAAAATAATCTTATTCAACTTTCATATTTATATTATGATTTAATATACTATAGACATATGTGAAATTGTTTCTAGTATTCTTCAAGAATTAATAATGACAAACGTATACTAATTAATAAGGAAAAATTGGTAAGATATCAAAAACATCACTTGAATTTTTTTATTTATGTAAGGATATAATCTTAAAAAATCATGGTAGGAAAAAGTCTTAAGATATCAAAATTTGGGTAAGATATCAAATAGATATTAAAAAAATTGGATAAAATATCAAGTGGATATATGAGTTATCATTAGAAAATATAATGTAAAAAAATAATATCATTATTTTATTCATCCTTGATGATGTGGAGCAATTTTTAACACAGATTTGAGTTCTGCTTTATACTATACTAGCAAATGACCCGCACCTTGTACGGGGGTGTTTTTTTGTTTTTATTATCTTGGAATCCACTATAGTAATAATAAATATTATCATGTGTCTTTTTTTTTAAAACAATGCATATCTTTTAGATTATAACATAACATAATTCTTATATATCATCAAATATTCATATAAAAATATAGTGTTCATATATTATTTTTTTTATACATACATAAACGTAAATATATCGAGGCAGATTGCACTAAGATGGGATGCATTATTAAATTTCACTAACAATTGATAGAAATATTTCAAAATTTAAATTAAATTGGGCAAACTAAATTATGTAAATAAATCAATAATTAAAAATAATTAGATTAATATAGTATTGTATTTAAAAAAACAGAGAATATTTAATAAGATAAACATAAAACCAAATTACCTTGTAATATATTATTTTGTTGTAAAAATTTAATTAAATAAGAAGTTTATAAATATCAAATAAAAATATTAACGAATCATTATCTTTATAAGAAATCTATCTTTTATCCAAATTACCTTGTAATATATTGTTATTTGTACGTCACAATAAGTTTTTTATACGTGATCACAAGTTATATACGTGATGACAAGTTTGAAGACGATTTGAGTTATATTGTTTAGGGTGATATTAATTGAATTAGACGATAATTTAATTGATGACAAGATTTACCTCATGTTGAGTGATGACAAAATATGTGATGATAGAGTATGAAGATGATTTAATTGATGATATGATACGTGATGACAGGGTTAGATGCACATTTAAGTAATGATAGGTTGAATGATGAAAAGTTTTAACGACAATTAGGTCATGACAAGTTGAAAGATGAATGATGACAAGAAGAGTGATGAGAAGATTTGACGATAAATTGAGTGATGACAAGTTGGGTGATGACAAGTTCACTGATGACAAGATGATTGGTGGCCGGTCAACAATCGGTCAACGTTAGTCAATAGTGGATCAACAATCGGTGGTGGTAGGGAGTGATGACATTATCATGTGTCATTGAAGACATCATCGTGTAAATTTAACAAAAAAAGAAATGGGCAAAATTGGAAAAAATACTAGCTTGTTAATTTATTTTACCTGTAGATTACATAGTTTAATAATTCCACCCAATAGTCTATTAGCCCAATTCCCTCATTGACATATGTGAAGGTTTTTCACAATTCTTCAAGATTTAATAATGACAAAAGCGTATACTAATTAATAAGGAAAAATTGTTAAGATATCAAAGAAAATCACTTGAATTTCATTATTCGTATAAGGATACAACTTTCAAAAATATTGTTAGAGGACAAAATCTTAAGATATCAAAATAATTGAGTAAGATATTAAGTAGATATAAGAAAATCCGACACCATATCAAGGAGATGTATGAGTTTTTTTTAGAAAATCAATGTAAAAAATAAATTCATTATATTATTCAGGATTGATGACGTGATACCAATTTTAACAAAGATGTGAGTTATGCCTTATACAATACTAGCAGTACCTGTCGTTCTATACACGACTATTACTCACGTTTCACATTTTAAATTATTATTTTTTATTATAAAGAGGATATTAATAAGTGAAAACATATAATGAAAAATTTAACATACGAAAAAATTTGTTTTTTTTTCTAGGTAAAAAAGATATTTTTTTCTGATTTATATGAACAAACATACAAGATTATGAAAATATAAAATCATATCTTTATTATAGAATAATTTAGTAAATAAAATTCATTTACTTTTTCATTGTCTAAAATTTGTCTCTCATGATTAATATATTTCTCATTATCCCTATTATCACAATTTTGAGGCATTATAAGTTAATGTGATATAAAATAAGATATTTTAATTGATATTTTTTGGTTTGATCTTATACTTTTATTTAATACAATAATTTATTAATATGAGATTTTATTACTATGAATTTTATTTAAAAAATGTAAAATTTTAGAATTATATAATGGGTCTAACATGATTCTAATGAATTTATATATTAAAATAAATAAAAGAATAAATAACAGTTATTTTATCACGAAAGATAAAAGCTAAGTTATTATGAACATGATAATACATAAGTTAAGTAAAAGATAATATATATAAATTGATTAATATCAAAAATTAAAAATAATAATGTAATTAGAAAAAAAGGGCTTCCATTTTTAATTTTGAAAATTTAAAATTACTTGATGCATAAAGATATTAAAAATACAATTAAAAACACAAATAATATATAAAAAAGGATAGAATATCTTTTCAAATTTCAAAATTTTCAAAATATATTTTACAAAAATTGATAATAAAAATGTAACTAGATTAATTAAATAACATGAACAAAATTCAATTGTTTAAATGTGAGAGATAAAGTTTAAGCTATTGTGAACATGATTAAAGATAAATTAAGTAAATGTTAATAAATATAAATTGATTTAATATCAAAGTTAAAAAATAAAAATTTAATGAAGAAAAAAGGGTTTTCATTTTGATATTATTTTTAAAATTTTATTTTCTAAAATTACTTCTTATTTAAAAAGATTAAAAGGCAATTAAAACGATAAGTGATATATCAAAAGAGATAGAATATCTTAACAAAATCCAAAAACCTTAACATACCTTTTACATAAATAGATAATAGCGAATTTGATTAGATTAATTAAAATAAGGTGGGTCCAGACTTAACGTGGAAGTCGGAAAGATTTCGACTTAAATATATAGTATAGATAGATTATAATAGATATATTCAATAACGGAAAAAATAGGAATACAAAACTTGGGAACTTGTTGGTAAATTGGATATTTATATTCTCATCTCTTAGTGATCAAATTAATGAGTTGTGACTAGAAGGAATTCTGCAAATTCGATTTTGAATTACAAAGAAGCAAACAAATATGGTAACTTGTATATAAGATGGAAGCAAAAAACAAATCAAGCATTGTCTAGTGTACACTAGACAAAGAGAAGTTACCTCTGAGGGCGGAATTGACTGATTGAGCTCGCCGGGCCTAATTTCTTCGACTTGAGCATGCTCTTTGGTCAACTTGACGTATTGCGATCCTTGTCTCATCCCATCCGCCATTGGGGGACGCGTACAGATCCAAGCACACAACGTTTCAAATCATGATCGATCCACCATCGGCCATGCATTAATAAGATCGAGCAACGACCTCACGGCTTGTTCTTTTTGTAGGGTGAAAGTAATTTTTGAGGAGAAAGTACGGATTTGGGTGATTTTTTTTTTGGAAACGCAAAAAGTAAATAATCTTAACTAGAACAAGGCCTTAATCCACACGTATGATAATCTTAACTTAGAGAGTGAAAAGAAAAGCAGGAGAAAAAGAATTAATTCGATCTAACGCACGATCTGGTGGTTTTAATTGATTTACTCCTCAATAATCTCTTCCTTTGGTCCATAGTTCTTCCCCCGTTTTCGGAGTGACCATTTACCTTGTCATTAACCCATATTTTCGGTTCTTATTCAGTATTTTCTTTTTAACTTGATTGTAATATTATATGCATAATGAAAACTGAGGCCCGTTTGGTTGAAGACAAGTAGAAAAGGAAACTTAGTGGGATTGAGAAACGGGAGGGAAACCCACATTATAATAAAAAATCAAAACATTAAAGCGTTGTTGCTAACCTCCGGGGGAGAGGCTAGATCCACCACCATACCCAAGCAATCTGTTGAGACACTGGAAAGAGAAAAGAGATCGAGGGCGACATAGTCTGTGCTCTTTGACAATCGATCTAGTGCAAGAAATTGAATCGAACACTCAAGCGGAAGGGGAACAACCAAACAAGATGAAGCATCGATCAAAATGAAAGACCGAGCAAGGAATGATAAAGTGAGAATTATGAAGAGCGATCGAGCAAGAGAAGGAGAAGAGAACATTCAAGAGAAAGGGGGATCGTGTTACTCCACCAATTTATTACGGAAACAAAAACAATTTTATCTCTTGTAACGAGGTTAATGAAAATGTTATAGATTTGACAACCAAACACAGCCAGGGTAATGAAAAACTCCAATCCGTTTCTTATGGTCAATTTTTTAACAACCAAACGGCCCCTAAAAATGCAATATTATATCCATCTCTAAATGTTTGTCCATCTTTTCATTTTGGTTGTACAAATAAGATTTTCCATCTTTTCAACTTTTCATAAAAGTTATTAATTGTTTACCCTCATCCAAACTTATATAATATATCTATTATCTAATGTTTTCATCAATTTTATCATTTTTTCCTATAAAATTATAAACTTACCCTCATGCAGTCTTATATATTACACTTCATTATCCAACTTTCTCATCGACTTTATCACTTTATAAATTTTTACCATTGCTTGATAAATTTCTCTTTATCTATTTATTTTAAAATATCTTTATAAAGCAAGTTTACTATAGAAGAGTTTATTCTATCCAACTATCTATCTTTTTCCTTTCTATCTTTTCATAATTCATTATATATATATATATCAATTAATTTTCCTATATCAATCTTTTTATTTTCAATTTACTTTAAAAATATCTAAAAATTGAGAATTTTATAAAAAATGTAGTTTGTTCACTATTTTGCATATGTGTACAAGTTTATATGAACAATTGATATAATATTTTCTAATAAAAATTAAATTTATTGATTCGATCAGAGTTCCAAGCATATATAAGGAAATACATTTTTCTTCGCTAATGGTAAAACATTTTACAGAAAGAGAGAGAAAATACAAGGAAGACAAAACAAAATGCAACTCAAACACCTAACTCATGTCCCAATCTCCCAATAGGGCTAGCTAGTGCAAGAACTTAGTGAGAGCTAAAACATGATACCAAAACGAAGGACCTATCCCTTAAATGCTTCCTCGTACTCTTTTCAACAACAAAAGAGCATCTTTATTAAAAGAGCAGGGGGAAACATGATTACAATGGTCTACCAAAAAAAACTAACCGAATAACCATATAACCACAATAAACCAAGAGGAACCAAATCCCCACAAGGTCTAAGGTTTACATCATCCTAATGCTAAAAGCACTCCAATGCATCCTTGGCACGATGCAACAATGAAGGGATAGTCCATTCACATTGTATCATCACATATTAGCATCAACTAACTTGTTCCACGAGGAAGAGTAAACGGTTACCTCTTCTCACCTTCTAATCCAATCCTAAACCAAACCTAAAGAAAACGATAGATCAGAGGAGCAAACTAAATCATAAGTCTTCTTCTCATAGCTTCTCCCTTTGGGCCTTCAAATTTTAGCGTTATAACAATCCTCATCTTGCAGTTAGAGATAGATTTTTCTACATGACATCGGTTGAAATCAACTTTTATGCCTTTAAGAATAGTGTCATTTCTTTTTAGTCAAATGAAATAAATCCCACCAATATAGGCTAGTAATCTCATAAGATAGATATTACTCTTCTTCTTTGTTGAACTATTGCCTGTGAAAGGCTTTGGCAGATTCAAGGACGAGGAAGCAGAAATCTTGGCCTAGATCTTCAACAGGAAAGTGTCACCCACTACTGACACGAGGGCGCGTAGTTCAAATCATTGACTGTATTCTTCTGGACGCCTTCCTCAACCGCCGCCTAATAAATTTGGCCAAGATCATGATGGAACGCATGGTAAATGCACAAGGAAGGAACACTCTCTTCCCTACCCTGGTTTGGTGAAAGAGCTATTGATCAAAGAGGGGGTCTATGAAGCACAAAATGAGGCTAAGTATGGGATGCATTGGGATGTTCGTACACTCACCCATATTCGCCATGATGAAGACCTCATTCTAAGCTGAAAAGAAAGAGTTGAAGACACAGCTGCTAGGGCCACTGTAGAGGAAGTGGCTAAGGTCGCCGCTAAAGCCGAAGCAAATTTGATTAAGGCTGAGAGGCTGGCATACTTTGATCAAGTAGTAGAGGGCGCTCCTCCAGACGCCTTTGCTTCTTCAAGCTATCCTCAACAAATTTCGCCTCCTACCGCTCCTGAACAATATACGCTACATCAGCTCATGGCTGCCTTGCTCTACAATCAGTGTCTGATGATCAATCACTTTAAGGACTACACTGATCAGCATCAAGCTCTCGTGGACAGCTAGACTGAAACTCTTAAGTCGATTAAGGACGCCCTGCCCAAAGAACCTTGAATGATCACCTCCTTCCCTTTTCATTCCCTTCATATCTTTTTTTTGCACTTTATTATCAACTTCATTTCATGTACTTTTGTAAACTCTCATTTATGATAGAAGTTCCTTTTGTGTGCATTCTGAGTGTGTCAATCGTTCATACTTTTAATTATGATTTTTTGCTAACCGTCCTCTAACAATTGTTCTCCTTTTCGATGATGCCAAAATGGGGAAGTTTAGTTTTGCAAAGATGCGCTATTGAAATGTTATCTAGAATATGCAAGTGTTAATGGGGAACTAAGCCAAAGGTTTTAAGAACGCTCAAACACCCTAAAATCCAAATGTTGAAAACTTGTGCAAGCTGAAAAATGCTAAGTCCTAAGGGACGCTAAAAAGTTTTGACCGATGTTCTAAGTCTTACTTTGAGATTATTTTGCTAAGGGTTTGTAATCATCAAAAGGGGGGAAATTGTTGGGGCGATGTTAAGGACGCCAGTACATGGCATCATATCAACAATAATCATCCCTAAGTTTTGAAAATGACAAACTCAATTTTGATCTAATGTGTTTGTCCAAGTTATATCCTAGGAACTTACATGAACGCTCATCATGCAAAAGGGACAACAAGTGAGTTGTAGTCCCTAAGGTGTAGGGACGCAAAGACTTAGAAGAAAGAGCAAGAATGAGTTTCTGTGAAGATGACGTAGTCCTTAACGAGCAGGAATGCGCTTCAAAGTTCAAATGTTCAAGAGAGACTGACAACAAAGATGACATCACCAATCAAGCTGCAAGTTCTCAAAAGCTTCGCATTTAGGGGACTAGGACACGTTGTTGGATCGTAAGTCTGTTAGAATGGGTGTCCTTAACTGGGTTAAGGACGTCCTTAAGTGCAGCGGAATAAGACTTAACAGGAAAACAGAATGCGATAATGGACACGAGTATTTATAGAGGAAACCTCTACCTCCGCTTGGAGGATTTTCAATAGCCGTCCCTTATCTTATTAAGAGCGAGTCCTTACAACTTAGGCGAGTCGTTACACTTCACTGAGCTAAGCGTCCGTCCTTAGTCTCACTAGTAACACTCCTCTCCACCTAACAAGTAACCTAACTCTCTTAGCTTATAAGGAAGCTATCACTCACGTCTCTCACGGTCCGTTGTGAGAGACAAACTACTTTCTAGCTATTTTGTGGTTTGGTTTTGGATTTGATGTGGTTGGACTTTCTTTCTCTTGCTTCAAGCTCACTTGATCTTCTTTATCTTCGTTCTTGTATTTGAATGCTTCGGGAGAGCTTGAGAGAAAGTCTTCAAAGTCCACACCGCTATGCATACCTCTTGGAGGGTATTTATAGTGGAAGTGGTTCTTGTCCTCTAGCGTCCTCTAAGAGTTGGCAGAATCCTTGATCTTCCATCAACGGTGCGATGTGCATCTTGAGGAAGTCAACTCTGTTGACGCTTGGGAAGCCTCCGCGTGGATAGGGGACCATTGCTGGGAAAGCGACATCTTTGGATTTGTCTACACGTGCCCAGACAAGGGAAGCTTCCTTCTGAGGACTACAGCCGAATGTGATGTAATCATGTTGGGGCGGCCTTGATTTGAATTTGAACTTCGTCCGTATTTTGGCGCGCGTCCCTTTCTTGATGAGGACGCCGTCCTATCTGCGCAGGGACTTTGCCAATTACGTTCAGCTTTGGAAGTTCGTCCCTTTAGCTTAGGGACTTTCGTTCACTTGTTGTCCTTTTCGCTCATGTGTGTCCAATGGACTAGCCTGAGATCAACACTTGGACAACTCGTCAAATACCTTTGAGTTTGTCATTATCAAAACAAGGGACGATCATTATTGGCTTAGATATTAATGACTGGCGTCCTTAATATCGTCCCAACAAACGTGTATGCTTCCCAAGAAACCTTAGAGCCAATCTTTGGAAGAAGACAACAATGTACGGACTCCCGATCTGATCGTGCAGTTGAGAACTACTGAGGGCAAAAAGGTCCGAAGAAAGGTGCCCTTCACAACCACTATAAATACAGTCATTTGTATTCATGGTGATGTGACTTCCACATTCTTAAGAGTGACATTAAGAACATCAAGAACATCAAGAACAACTCAAGAACAAATCAAGAATAGAGTGTTTTGAGTGTGTTGATCAAGAAGAAGTCCAGAACAAAAACAAAAACTGTTTGTGAACGAACTTGTGTCTCTGAAGGATTATTAGATACGTGTGCTTGATTTTCTTATGACTTGAGTGTTAGATTACTAGCTTGGGCAAAAAGGACTTTCACTAGTGAACTTTAGGGATGGACCCCTTAGTTCAAAGAAGTGTGGAACTCGCCTTGTAAGCTGTAAGGACTCACTCATAATAATATAAGGAACTCATTCGAAAATCCTCCTCGGAGGTAGAAGTTTACCCATAAGGATTAGTTAGTCTTACTGGTGGTCCTCTACAAATCAATTGTACCATCCTGATTTTATTTCTACTTTCAATTCCTGCTAAGTTAAATTTCCACTGCATAAGGACCCCTCTTTGAGGACGCCCTTATACTCTCACTACTAACACGATCCAACATGAATTTCACTAGTAATCTATAGGGATGGAATCTTATAGATTAGAGAAGAATGAAATTCTCCTTATAATAATTGTATGGGCTCGCTTAATAACAAGTAAAGGGAAGTCATTCAAAATCCTCTTCAGAGGTTAATGTTTACCCATCTAGACTAGTGGTCTAAGTGGGGCTCTTGATTAAATCCTGAGTTCGTCCTTTGATTGTGTTCTGCACTTTACCTGTCTAAGTTACTTTCCGCTGTATAAAGACACCTTCCTTAAGAAGTATCCTTAGTCTCTTACTAGTAATGATCCAACACCCCCCGTCGGCCACTCTCTGCCGCCGGCACCCCCCGTCGCCGGCCACCCTCCGTTGCCGACCACCCCCCTCCGCCGCCCACCCCATGCCACCGGGCACCCTCCGCCTCCGGCCACCCTCCACCGCCGCCCACCCCATGTCCCCATGCTAGCGGCCACTCACCGAAGCCGACCACCCATCACCGTCGGCCACCCTCCGACGTCGTCCACTCTTCGCCGGTTGTGGTAGGAGGAAGGAGGAAGAAATGAAGAGGGAGGAAGAAGGTAGAAGAAAGAAAAAGCATATTTTTATTTTATGTTTTAATAATAAATCATGTCTTTTTGGTCATTTTGCACCCTCTAAAATTCCGTAAGCAACACACATTCCCGAACACATTCTTTATCAAGTGTTCAACTTCAGCACTATTATAATCATCTACTATCAGCATCAACACCGTCAGCAATAAGCCTCATCTTCAACATCAACACTAGCACCAAATTTTCGAACGGACCCTTAGTCTTTTGCAAGACTAACCTGACCATCCTTTTTCCTTTGCATGGTCGGCTGGTTTCAACCGTCTTTCCATGGCGGCGCATCAGGTGAAAGAGTTCTTATTCGAGACTAAAGGTGGTGCCATGAAGGTGAATCGTTTATCTCTTTCCGTTTTTAGACTTTTTGAACTTATTTCCGTATTGAGATTCTCGAGGTGTGGGGACGAATACAAGACTTAACATTTTATTTTGTGTAATTGACATTTAAGAAATTATCTTTGTTTATTATAAAGTTGTATTTTAATTTCGCATTAAATGTTGTTGACTTCTGTGATAACTGTAAAGCCTTGGGTGACTTTGGGAGTTTCAACCCGAGGTCACTGACGGTAATATTCCTACTAAAAAAGGGTTGTTACATATATTGTTGATCTAGTGTTAATTAACTTAGCAAATAAGAAGATTTCTAGAAAAATTATGTATAAAATTTGAAGTTTAATTATTCTAGAAAAAAATTAAAATGGAAATTAGAAAATAAGAAGATTTGTAGAAAAATTATGTATAGAATTTAAAAATTATTTTTTTATTTGGAGAAAAAACTAAAATAGAAATCAATAGATAAAAAAAATTTATAATATGGGGTCACCAATAAAATTTCTACCAATTAAATTATTATATTTAACCTACCTTATATTTGAATAATGTGATATTCATAGGCATACTTGATGTACCAAGTACGGGGTGTCTACCTTTGCTTAAAAAAAAAAAGTACGGGTGTCTACATTTTTGAAAGTTTGTTTAGAATTCTGTCATCTGCTGAAGATTTAGTAGTTTCCCTGGGGCAATTAGCGTTTTAGCTGTGGAAGTGGGTTGATTGACGACGGGAGGGTCGAGATTGGAGAATCTCACAGGAGCGTTGGGGCAAAAGGTTGCTGGATCTCATAGAAAAGTTGGAACTGAAATTGGGATTGAGATGGCATGGGGATGGGCGGTGGTGGAAGGCGTGCAAGTAGTGGGATCGCTGGTATTGCTCGGATGGGCGGGGCTATGGTTTCTGAATCGCAGGCTCTACAAGGAATACGAAGAGAAGAGGGTTCTGGTCCAGATCATCTTCAGCGTTGTCTTCGCCTTCTCCTGCAATCTTCTCCAGCTCGTACTCTTCGAGATCATTCCCCTCCTCTCAAAAGAGTTGAGTTCCTCCTTCCTCTAAGCTTGCGACTTCAGTTTAGGCTTGAAGAGTTTTTTTGTTTCTTTTTCACCGAGTCGTTGGTTTTTGGTCCATTTACCTGCAGGGCTAGATGGATGAACTGGAAGCTGGATCTCTTCTGTTTGATACTGCTTTTGGTCTTCATGTTGCCCTACTATCATTGTTATTTGATGCTTTGCAATAGCGGTATTATTTCTGTACATTGATAGACCTTTTTCTCCACAGTATAAGCTGGTGCATATGTTATGAATAAAACAAACTTATCTATTTTGCACTTGTAGCACATAATTCAACTGATTGGGAAGATTTTTACTTCCTTTTAGGTGTAAGGAAGGAGCGCGCTGCTCTCGGAGCCATCTTGTTCCTCTTAGCTTTCCTTTATGCATTTTGGCAAATGGGCGTTCACTTTCCAATGCCTTCACTTGATAAAGGTCATCACCAACTTGTGATTGCTTGTTGCTAACTTTTGACTAATCTCGATGTATCTTTATTATGATAGAAGAATGGCATTTATTTGTATCATTTTGGGTGGTTTTGGGAGAAGGGCAGTTTGTTCATGTATTTTTACCATCATGTTTACCTTTTCCTGCTATGACTCTAAAATATTTTCTAATAAATTCTCATGGCAGTAAGACCATTGATGTTTGTTTTCCTGTTAAAGTGAACTGGTATCCTGATGTGACATGTGTGGATTAGAGGGCTTTTAATCAGTATCATTCGTGTCAGTGTGTTTTTACCAATGATCATCGATAAAAGAAAAGAAGGGGGTAAATAGAGATGAGGAAATGCTTATGTATATGGTTTGACATGGTCATCTACGGAAAAGTAAACTTGAGTGCTCTTATATTAGTTCAACGTTGCCCCACCAATTTAAATTAAGCTTTAAGTATACTAAATCAATTTCATGATATGTCCAATTCAGGATTCTTTACAATGCCTCAATTGGTTAGTAGAATTGGTGTAATTGGTGTGACTGTTATGGCGGTTCTATCTGGCTTTGGAGCTGTAAATTTGCCTTACAGTTACTTATCACTCTTTATCAGGTACAAGATTTGAGGTGTTTTTGTTGTCTCTATCTCTGTGTAGTGTGGGGTAGGGGTGGTGGGAGAATAGGACACTGTGCTAACTTCTTCATTCTACCTGTGCACGTGCTAGAGAAATTGAGGAATCAGACATCAAGGCATTAGAGAGGCAACTGATGCAATCTATTGAAACTTGCATAACAAAGAAGAAGAGGATCATTCTTTCTCAAATGGAGATGGAAAGGATTCAAGGAAATGAAGAGGTCTATTATCTTCTTCTATTATGTTTCACTTTCCCTTCCATGAAAAAGTACATTGTAGATCTTAATTTACTCGCTTGATTCTTTGTCATAATGAAAATATCAGTTGGTTTATCGAAAAAATATGAGTTAAGAGTTAGGGTATGCATGTTGATGCTGTAGTGCCTCTTATCTGATATTGATATTGATATTAGACATGGACAAATGCACTCATGTAAATTGGTAAACTATTCTGATTGTGTTCATAGAGCATATATGCAACTATTTGATTTCAGAGTCACAGCTCATTATACAAGATTACACGAGCAATCCTCTGGGTGGTGGGATCATGTTGAGGCAATTGAAATAAGTTGCTTCAGCCTTTATAAACATCTACTAGGCCTAATTATGTTGTAAAATTAAATCACCCGTAAGGGGAATTGCACTGGGCTATTGTTGTTGTTGTTGTTGTTGTTGTTGTTGTTGTCGTTGTGCTTGAGTGCCTATGCATGCCTTCTACACTGCATTACTTAGAGAATTTTAGATTGGTATTTGCCCAAAAATCTTATTTTGTTTGTGTTTCATTTACACCCATAATTGTGTAAATAGTCTTCAACCTTGCCCATTTCTTTGTCCCTACCTCTTTTTTTGTTTTTTTTTTTAAAATACTACAATGATACCTTTTTTTACATTTTAAATATCAAACTAGTCAGAGACCAGCTTGTTTGTGTATTGATTCTATGTAAGCACCACGCCCTCATATTCACATCTTCTTGAAAGGGTTAAAGTGGAAACAAATCTGTAAGGACTGGATTATAGTAAAACGATTGAAGGGTTTAAGAATAAAGTAAAACATGGACAAAATTTCAGGGCAGTTTAATGTTCCTGCTCTTAGAGGTTTGAATGGTACTGCTTACTTGAATTTTTTTCGTGTCATTCTTCTTAATCTTATTAGTTGGGTTTCTGATTTGGGTTACATAGTCTTTTTTATGCTGTAGAAGTTGAACGCTAGATCTTTTTTCAAGAGAATTGTTGGAACGGTTGTCAGATCTGTTCAGGAGGACCAGAGGGAGCAAGGTACGTTTCATCTCTGTTTCTTTCATTTCGTCTAGTTTTTTCTGCTTGTTCATGTGTTTTATTTTATACAAGTCACAATGGGAATCACCTTTCTAATTATTGTCCATTTTCTTATTGTTTCTTCCACCTTGGTTTATTCCCTTAATAGTTTAACAACGGGCTTGAATTTTATAGATTTTAAAGCGGGACCAACCAGACGTATGCTTTGTTGTACTCGGACACCACCACAAGTTAAACTTTATGCAATATACGTATATATAGGTGGCATTACATCTAGTAACTAAGAAAAAAGTATTACATTAAACTCTATACCCTGGAGAAGACAGTCTGAATTCTGGAAAAAAAATACATTTTCTTTGAAATTCTTTTCCTTTTCTTGCGATGTTTATGGAAAACATGTGAATTCTCTTTACTTCAATCAAATATGAAAAAGGACATGCAAAGGAATATTACATTTTTGTTGAAGTGTTCAAGGCAAAACAATTTACATTGAGTATCTTAAATCCAAATCCTTTGAACCTACATTTCTTGGAGTAATGATCTAATCGAACTTAATTAATAATGCCTAGCTGATGATACCATGTTACTTATTTTGAGCCATTATATTTTCTTGTCTTTGTCTGTTCGTTTATTTTATTTTTCTTTTAGACATAAAAAATATGGAAGCTGAAACACAAGCTTTGGAGGAGCTCTCAAAGCAGCTTTTCCTGGAGATTTATGAACTTCGTCAAGCTAAGGTTGAGTATTACTATATTCATTGTTTCTTTAATCATTTGGAGCAACATGTGTTTTTAGAATGGCAATGAGATATCTGGTAGAAATGGTGAGTCTGGCATGTATTTCTCATAATTGTGGTTGTTGAATGCATATTGTGAATACTTAGTTGCAGCCTGCATGTGCACATCATTTTGAAAGGTAAAATATATGAAATTACAATCTCTTCTTATTCACACATTCAGTTAAGATTTTTGTCACGACAAGCATAACATTTCAACTACAAACTCAGCCGTAGCTCTTAATATGGTATTTCAAAGGGTAAAAGGGATTCAGAATGTAACGAGGGATATGTTAGAAGTTAATCCTAGGTCTCAAATTCAAGCAATGATCCTTCGTTGAAGGTTGAGAAGTTCTGAACTCGTTTTCTCTGACCTTAAATTGAAGCAAAATCAAGTTTTGACTATAGTCTAATGTTTCACCTTGTGGGTGTCTCTTTTTACCTTAACGAAAAGGTGAGGCATAGGCGTGCTTAACCGCTTGCCTGGGGGCTGTCACACATACTAACAAGTGCATTGCCTAAGGTACGCGAGGCACTGGCTAAGTGCAACTAGGTGGCCAGGCTCCTGCCTTCAGTAATAGTAGAAAGATTTCCAAAATTAATTTTGTTTTCTGATCTTTTATTTTGCAGTGAAATTTTTTTCAGAAATTATATGAATTTTGACAACCTTTCATAGGTATTAAAAAAACTGTTCCTTTTTTCTATTATGCATGAACCATAATATCAATTAGCTGTTCTTCACAATGGCCAAGGTAGACTGAAAAAGAGTTGGAAAGTGGTTATTATGTGGGATTCCATTCTTATGGCACTTTTAGACAACATGACCAAGTGTAGGGATTTCTATAGGTTGTCTATTTTTTGTGTGCTTCATTGTTTTAAAAGACATCTTATGATTGGTCGGTGTGTTTTTTATAGTGTTCAGATGAGATGACACATTTAAACCTCATGGTGCTTAAACATTTTTTCCATAAGTGCTGACCTGAAGAACAACTGACACATTTGCTCTATTTGTTTATAAATTTATATCTATAGGATTGATTTATTTAGTGTACTAGCTGGATATAGATAGTCGATAATGGATGTTTAAGGTGTTTCATGTTTATGAATTGCAGAGAATAATGGATTTTATTTCATAATGTATAATGGAACCTTGAATTAATTTGAGACTTCCAGAAAAGAAATGTCAGGAAAATTGGTTGGAAGTGGATGCATTATAAGTCAGCGTTCGTACGGTTGGGTAATTTCATATTGATATGCAAAATATAGAAATATTCTATGACATTTTGGTACAATTGATCTTATGCCGTGTCTATATTTTATTGGGTGAGGTAGTAAGAAAATTAATAGATAGAGAATAGCTCCATGATCTTATGTTGGAAGAGGACTTTGTATTAATTAGCAACAGCAAAGTCGGTTTCCAATAATGAAGTTTGTATCAGCAGATTCTATTGTATCTTCTATTTCAGCTCAATGATTGCTCATGCATTTTGCCAGGCTGCTGCTGCTTTTTCTCGGACATGGAAGGGCCACATGCAGAATATGCTTGGCTATGCATTGTCCATTTACTGCGTATACAAAATGATTAAGGTATGTAACAAATGTGTTTATGGACAATGCTTTCCCTTCATCCTTCATAATTTCATAGAAAATTCTCTTAGATATTTTGTGCTAGATTTGTTGTAGAAATCTGTAGTTGATTTGTGAGATCCTTACTAATCAGCTCCCCTGCAGATCCTAACAGTTGGGAAAAGGGGGGGGGGGGGGGGGGGGAGGGATCTCTTCATATTAGTGACATGAGGCTAGTAAGTAAAAAAGCATCTGACAGATCTCATCTCTTTCTTGCAGTCCTTGCAGAGTGTTGTTTTTAAGCAGGTAACGATCTTCTTTATCAGCCGATCTTTTGTATTTATACCTCTACACTTCTATTATCATGGCTTGATCGGTTGGTTTATATTGTGTCAGTAAGTTTTGCTTGCTACCGAACACATTTAAACACATTATTTGTTCTTTTTTTAGGCTGGTTCACTTGATCCTGTCACGTTGGTTCTCAAAATATCCTTGCAGTACTTTGATATTGGCTTTGATGCAACTCAATTGTCACAGGTAATTTTACATGCATTGGGGCTAGTAGATTTCTTGTGATTAAATGCCGCAAAGCGTTACATCTATTTATTTCGTGTTATCCCACCACTAGATTTCTTCATGTGCAGCTAGTTTTTGGTCTAAAGCTTGTTCAATTTCTCTTTTCTTTTATTTTCTTTCAGTGGGGTATTGTGGTATTATTTAATATTAATTAAGTCCCTTGGGGACTCAATAATAGGTACGATATCCTAGGTTTGTATGTTAAACTGGAGATCATTATTCTGATACTCATATAATTATGAAAAATATAATAACAGCAAAAAAGCAATGCATTGTTTTTCATTGTACTAGATGTCCCACCCCTCAGACAATGTCCTTATGTCCCTAAGATGACCATAATAGTTTTACATGTTCAGGTTATTTTTAATAAAACGTAGTTTTCTTGAAGGATTTTGTGAAAATGAAACTACTGAGCTTGAAAAGGTTATTTCATTAGACTTGAAATAAGTTTTATATAAACCTTAAATGAGATACTCATAAGACATTATTACACTTATATTCGCTAATGTATGAATATCTTAGTGTAGATCAGTAACACACTAAGAAATACTCCATTTTATGTTTTACAGTACTCTAAGGTTTTGAGTGCCATAGCCACGTTTGTTTCTATTGATGTATTTTTCTCACGTGTGCTCTTATAAATTGATGAATTCTAGAATAATATTCCAAGATTATATTGGAGCAAAGTGTCACTAGTCACTACCTACTAATCTACTAGTTAGCTGCACTGCGTTATTTCACAATCATATTTTAGTTGCAGGCTCTTCATTGAGTTTGTACAGCTGCATTCAGTGTGCTCTAAATGTTTTACTGTGCAGATACTTTATGCCCTTGTTCTATTAGTGGGCCCTATTTATATTAGTGAGCTGCTTGATGTTTTAGTTATACTTGAAATGTCAAGTATGTCAGGTTATTGGTTTATCTAAGCTTCTGTATAATCCAATTAACCAAGAAGGAAAGAGAGGGATTTGGAGAAAGTAATTAATAAATTATATGGTTACCAATCTTGTCTTTTTTTTACTCGTGCAGTATATATCCTTGTTGTTCATCGGTATGCTGATTGTGATATCAGTTCGGGGTTTTTTGTCAAACTTGATGAAGGTACGCATGTTCTGCTGTGTGTTGCAATAACATGTGGTTTGGTTATAATTTCCAAAATTCTAATGATATAGTTTTCACCTGCTGTAGTCCTTTGTGTTCGTATTGTCCACTTTAGTTGCATTTTGTTGTAGAAAGATGCTATATTATTCCTGGTTCTCCTATTTTTCAATTTAATTTGAGGAAGGATTTTTTTAGTTGGAAAATGATACGAACCCACCTCTTACATTATAATCAGATGCTTGTGGATCAAGTTGAAGATGATTTAGTTGAATCAGTTTCTGATTTGTAGCTTAGATATATCCTTATTTACTTGGTGGCTGAATAGTGCTGCATGCAGTTTTACATATTTCCCCGTTTAAGTACTAGGTTGCAATATTAATTATTATCTGAAGTTTTTGGATTCAATATCTTACAAAAATTGGAGATTCTCCAGAAATTCTTGCATTTGGTGGCCTTTTAGATCCTTTCAGAAAATGGAATAATAACATCTATATGGAATCTTGAAGAAAATGGGTTTACCTATATGCTTGGGATGTATCACTCTTCCAATGAACTTAATTGAATTTCAAAGTAATAAAAGACTGAGTTATAGTTTCAATATGCTGGGAAGTTCCTTTGAAGGGTTATTAATTTTTAGGAAAAATTAATACTGTCAGCCGAGTTCTATAGCATAAAAATTGTATATAACTCTGTAGACTGCAAAACTAAGATGAACAAAATATCAACTGGAGAAAATTTTTGCCATCATCAATCAAGTGTAAGTTATTGTATAATAGATATGCAAAATGGGTCAATGAATTAGATATGCGATCTGGATTATGTGTTGCACTAGAATATGTCTGATGGATACCTATGATATTTTAAGTGAGGTAAGTGAAGATGATATGATATTTTAACAAGCTAAGTGAAGAAAGTATGGTGAGGATATATGTAAGGTGATAAAGTTAGCTTAATCACCAGTGAGATTGATATAGTTAGACTAAAAAGAAATCAGTACAAGAGTAGGAAAGAACCAAATTTGTTAATAGAAGGTTGAGTGAGAGAATATGAACATGAGCATTCATTGATTACATTAAATTTTAGGCTTTGTATTGTGTTCAATGTTGTATTTGGGGATGGGACGAAGCTGAATGCAAAGTGCCTTTAAGAAAGTTTCTTTGCTTTATCTGACATCTATATAATCAAATCCGAGGACTGTTTTCTGTTTGCAGTTTTTCTTTGCAGTTTCAAGAGTTGGAAGTGGATCTTCTAGCAATGTCGTTCTATTTCTTTCTGAAATAATGGGAATGTATTTTGTGTCATCAATTCTTTTGATAAGGAAAAGTTTAGCAACTGAATACAGGTAACTCTACTAATTTGCTTCTGTTAGTGCTCACATTGCATACATCAAAATGCTGAAGTTTGTTTAACTACTGGTTAGCTCAGAGCACATGTGTTAAGTGCTTATTCTTTAACAGATGGCTGTTCATTCTTTAATTTTGTTAATATAACTGGAATGTTTACATCGCCGTGACATTTTCTCATGTAACAATATAGGTTAAGCAAAATAAACATTAAGTTGCACTATGCAGCATATATTCGGTTACTTTATGTAATACACTAATTTGGAATCAAATACCATCAGGTAATCATTATGAAAACCCTTTCCAAATTTTTTGTCACATTAATATATTTTAGATTTGATCTGACAACATACTTCTTAAAATAAAATAAGATATAGTTCTAGAATGTTGAGTGGCTTTTCAATCATATGGCCATAATTGCTATCTGATTTAATATATAGTATAACGTATTGCCTGACTGATGCTATTTAAACTATAAGCTAAACTTTTCCAAATTAGCTATACTTGTTTAAATCTGTATAGAGGTTTTCTTTGAAAAAAGTAAACATCACATATTGTAACGTACAGTTATATGATGCAATATTTTCTTTCTAAAGCATCCGATTATGTCTAAATAGGTGGAAAAGGTTTGACAAAATAGCTCTCACAGGGTTCACTAAACGATTTTTCCTTTCTAAGGGATATATGACACACGACAAGTAACCATACTTTAGTGTACTTCCTGACAAGTTTATATGTGAGTGATAGCAAATTTTTTATTAAACAATTTTTCAATAAAAAAAAAAAACAAAGGCACCTTAATCTGTGTGTTCTATAATTACAAAATGAATTTCATGACTTTTTCTAAGATTTAATATTGCTGTGTTACATAACTTGTACATCTCCCCAAAAGCTGATTTGATTAATTTGGCTTTTGTTAAGGAATGTACCAGTAGAACACAAATTTTGCAACCTTGATAGAAATGTGGAGCTTAAATAATTTTTTGGCCGTTGCAGGATGATAATAACTGATGTTTTGGGTGGAGACATTCAGTTTGACTTCTATCATCGTTGGTTCGATGCAATTTTTGTGGCCAGTGCATTCCTTTCATTGCTTCTGCTTTCAGCCCATTATACCTCTCGCCAAGTTGACAAACACCCAATTGATTAGGTGGCATAAGAATATGTATGCAAGTCGGTTACATATCCTTACTCTGTTCTTTTGATGGCCGTCTACCTGAAGTCAATTGTGCTAGACTAGTTTCGCGCCCTTTGTTTTGCGTTAGTTCTATATTATGCTATATTACTGAGAATGAAGGTGGACATTTCAGGAGCATCCTTTGCTGGAGAATAGCATTGCTTCAGTGTAACTCCATATGAAAGGAAAATCATACACTCGGTGTGGAGTTGAGGAACAGTGCTTTGGGGTTAATCTGCAAAGGAATTATGATGCAAGTCAAAATTGTATGGGGAGTTGAACCATGGTGAAACCTGTAAAACCGTGTTGTTTAAGTCTGTATGCTTTAGAGTGTTCTGAGGAACCAGCCATGGTCATGTTCTATGTGATTCTTAGAGACGAAGCCAATATTTTGGATGAGTTGATTTCGCAGAGAAGTGTTTTTTATTCTTGCCCTTCTCAGTTAACTAATCTGTTAGCAACACTATGATGATAATTGGTAGTTTTGACCAACGGTTTTCCAGCTTTCGTATCAGCAAACGAGTATGTCACCAGCCAAGGTCAATGACCTCCCAGATGTTGTGGTCGCGGGATTCATTGGATCAACATCAGGAGATGAGTGTGTCTCTATGACGCTATCCAAGGTCAATATTTACTTGATTCAGTGAGGTTCATTTAATAAAAAAAAAAGGAGTTTGTTTTAATCCTTATTATTTTTAATTTTATCAAACTTCTGTTTCTGCTCTAAAAAGGAAGTGATTCGGTGTCTCAGATAAAAGACTTGGAAAACATGGAAAGATCAAAGAACTAGTAGTTGTCGTACAACAAAAGGGACATATAAATGACAAAAGAAATAAACTAAGGACCTGTTTGGTTGTATGAAGGGAAACAAAAACATATCACAGACGACCAATGTCAAATATCTGGGCAAAAGGTAAACTTTCGCAAATCTGCGTTCAAAGTTACAAAGAACATTATTAACAACACAAAATCTCATCTCAAACAAATCCTCTATATTACCAATACAACTATATTAGATAAATGTCGATGTCCCATCACTAACGAGATGGTCATAAAAAACACCTTTAAACCACCTTCCCTCCGAACAAGGAATCAACTATCCAAATGGAAACCAATACCCCTTTCCAAAAAACTCATTATATCAAGCCTTTTAACACAACCCAACTACCTAATGCAATCATTCTACCTATCCAAAGTTACCCTTAAGGAATTAGAGAAACGAAACAAAAAGGTATACCAGAATAAGCATAAAAAATGCAAATCTTTGATCATCTTGAACATGATTTGTACAATTCCTCATCAAGGGGACTCGGTATCATAAAAGATGAAGGGATAAATCATTCAATCCAAATGAACTTTTATGAAAAATCGTAGCAAAATCTGACAACATTTGGGTCAAAATTGTTGGAGATAAAATGGACGGATTTTTTGACGAAAAAAAAGAAGATAAAACATCTTGACAATTGTCCAAATTCATGAGTCTAGACAACCTTTTTTGTAATCTATGCTACTCTGGCAGGTGGGTACATGAGACGTTGATACCATTCATTTTTTGAAAGACATTTGACTTTTTGTCTCTTAGTGTCAAAGCAGCATAAACCCAAAGTACACATTGGGATGAACTTGTTTGCAACTATCATTGAAATGGTAACTCTTGAAATGAAACTTAACTCCACCAAATTGTTAGTCTTGAAGACCGAAAATACGTAATCCAAGCTATAACTCTTCTTAACAAAATATTAGACATCTTGTACTAGAAGCCAAGTAACATTTGTCGGTACCAAACACAATCTATGATGCAATGAATTCACAACAAGAGTAAGATTGAACCCCTGATTGTTCTTGATTAGGTATGTAAATTGAGCATACCCCCTAATAAGAAAATTTTAATTCTCTTTGAAAAACATTTCGCAACAGACTCCCTAAAAAATTGAGTAATGCAGTTAACCATGTCATTGTCCTGAAAGGACACACGAATTGTGGTAACAGAAATTTCGAAAATCACTAATCCAAAAATAACTCACAACAACAACCAAATCAAACCTGAATGTAATTTACCACTCAAATTTATTAAGAAGATTATGTCTAAGATCTTTAAGCATGAGTTGGAATGGTTGATTTGTTCATGGTGGTACATCTAGTATGTTTGTATTAATATAAAACTCTTTAATTAAAGTATTTGATATTTTTTGCTAAGGAAACGAATTAGTCTAAACCTAGCAATCGGGCACTGTTCTAGAGTATCCTTGCGGATGAGGTCACTAAAAACTGGATCAGACTGGAGCAAGTTAGACGAAGCACGTCTAAATGAGACGACAATGTAGTCAGCAGCCGAGTTGGCCTCCTTGAAGATATGAGAAATGCGCCAGCTCTGGAACTACCTTAGCAATGCCTGAATATCCATACGAACGAGCCCCGCCTCCCAAGGGTAGCTCCAATCACCTAACATTGCATTAACAATCTGCAAGTTGTCACCTTCAATGAGCAAGTGGGAATGGCCACAGTGAATAGCCTCCAAAATCTCCTACCGCACAGCTAGAGCTTCGGACTGTAGCACGGACTGACGTCCGAGAAAGCCACTATTCAGCGACACTAGTTGCCTCCCAGAGTCCCTGATCACAAGACCAAACGACGCTATGCCATCAAAATTCACTACGCCATTAAAAATCAGTCTAGCATAATTGTTTCCTGGTTCGCTCCATTTGGCTTTTTGATTTTTTGTTGTAACATTTGCTTTGCTTTCATTGTAATTTATCTTGTCAAAAGAGTTTGCTTATTTCCAATCTGTTAGTTGTTTCTTGGTAAGTTCTAGTCTAGTATTGGAGTGAGTCTGATTTCGGATCGCCCCTTCAAAAATATTTTTATTGGGAGTATAACAAGAGCACCACCATAGACATATCTTGGATTCCAATTCTTCTTTGGTCAACCTTTTCTTAATCTCCTCGAAGAAACTAAGAGGGTTGCGATTTTCTAGGGTTATTTGCCTGGTTTTTTGGTATATGCTTGGTTTGAAGGATGTATTGATGAGGATGTTAGGTCTCAGATCCAGAGAGGTTGGCAGAAGTGGAGGGAAACTTCAGGGGTTCTGTGCGACAAGAGGGTTCCACTCAAGCTCAAGGGAAAGTTCTACAGATCTGTTATATGGACTGTGATCCTCTATGGTGCAGAGTGTTGGCCGACGACGAAGGCCTAGGAGTAGAAAATCGCAGCTGTAGAAATGAGAATGATTAGATGGATTTATGGCCTCACATTGATGGATAACATTAGAAACGAGGAGATCAGAAACAGTCTGGAGGTGGCTAACATAGGGGACAAACTCCGAGAAGCATGACTTTGTTGGTTTGACCATGTTCAACGGCGTAGTTCGGAAGCCATAGTTAGAAGGTGTGAGCGTTTAAATTTAGGGGTATGTAAGAGAGCTAAAGTTCGCTCGAAAAAACATTGGATAGACAACATAAAGCAGGACATCTGCTTGTTAGGGATTTCTGTAGAGTTGGAGTAGTGCAGGGAGCGTTGTAGAGAGAAGATCACTGTTTTAGACAACTAGTTGGCTCGTTGGTGGAGCTTTCCTTTCAGCTTTAGTGTTAGTTTGCGTTGGTTTTGTTAGTTATTGTCTTCTTTCTTCTCTTTTCTTTTGTCTTTTTACTTTCCTTTTAGCTTTAGTGTTAGTTTGATTTGTTGTGTCTAGGTTTTTGGTTTAGTTTGTTGAGTGGTGTGGTTTCCCTTGGGTTGTTTTGGGCGCATTCCATCTAAGTCTGGAATGTCCTCATTCTGACCCCCCAGATCCTGTGGTAGCGGGTTTTCCTTGCGTAGATGTTGTTGCTTGGTTTGAAGGATGCCAAGGCATGACTTGTATGCGAACATTCCAGGAAAAGGTGATAAGCATCTTCTTTTAACTAACCACATAACCCACACCATTGCAGAACCATTATATGATTGACAGCTAATCTTGTTTTAGTTAGCAGTCCATTTCAGCATAGTCTCTAGAGGAAGTTTTTCTGCTTTGAGGGAATTTTGGGTTTCCAAATCCATTCGAGATCGATAACCAGACTTCTTTTGTTTGCTTGAATCTAACTCATTGTCGCGTTAGTAGAAACATAACTGTTGGGTTTCTAGTATAGTTTATCAAGTATGATATTTATGGGTAGAATGACCTTGGTGATAAGCTTTATATTATTCAGATGAACCTTCTGCTTTAATTTTTCAACATCCCATGTTTTATCACACTTAATATAGTGACTCACCAATTCCTCCCATTGAATATGTGTCGCGTCCGCTTTGGGTTTTAAGCTCTTACTTCTTGCCTAGTGGTCTTTCCAAAACTGAATTATCTTTCCATCTTCAACCTGCCACACAAGACCGGAGATGAAGATTGCGTGAAGGCTCATAATCTTTGACCATTGCCAAGATGTATTGTTTTGTGTTTTGTAATTCCAAAGATTTTGAGGTTTCAAGTATTTTTCTAAGACAATCTTAACCCACGGGTTTGTAGGTTTAAAGATGATCTTCTAGAGTAGCTTCATCTGAAGGGCTTGATTCATATCTTCAAGCTTGGTAATACCTATCCCCCGTGCTTGGTAGGCCTAAAAATTGTATTCCAGTTAATCAATGGTTTATAACTATTCTGCTTATTCTAGAAAAAACTCGTATTTGTTTTGTCTAGTTCTTTGTGTATTGCTTTTGGGTGATAGAAGGATTACATTAGATTAGTTTGGTTCAGCTACTAGGTTAGCTTTTCTTAGTGCTTTCCTCCCTTCTTGAGAGAGCGAATTTGCTTTCCGTTTTGTGTTGATCTCTGGTTCTCACTATAAGTGAATTCAATGCGTTTTTGTTGACGCTTTCATTGATAATCGGACAACCTAAATATTGATCCAGTGTCGTAGTGATGCTAATGTGCAGGGTCTGTTTTATCTAGTTCTTAGCTGTGTTGTTTATATTTTTGGTGGTTTGAAAAGCTGATTTATGGAAGTTCACTTTCTGCCCCGAGATTTGGCAGTAGTCATCAATGATTTCCTTAATAGTTTGACATATGATGTGGTTTGCTTTAGCAAAGATAATGATATCATTTACATAAGCCAGGAATGGGATTTTCGATCCACCTCTAGAAATTTGAATTCCTATCAAACTCCTCGGGTTGGTACATGCATTATGTATTTGCCTTGCAACACTTCTACAACAAGAACAAAGAGGTATGGGGAGAGGGGATCTCCCTGAAATTGTATTAAGCATTGGAATTGTATTTAGCATTCTCTTTGTCTATTTAGTTGATCTTGTTTTGCGCCAGAGTTAGATTTTTTTGTTCGATTATTTCTTTTTGTATTCTTAAGAGGTCTTCATCAACCTTCTTTATTTGTTCAAAGATATTTCCGAAGGTAGTTTTGTTCCATTGTTTAGCTTTTTGTTTCAAAAGTCATGTTTTTTTCACTAGTTTGAAAATAAGAGAACCGCTAGGAATATTTGATAATTATTTAAAAAGTAATCATATCTAGGAATTCGATCAAATAACTAAAAATTTACTAAGGTGGTAGATAAATAACCTAAACTTATGTAGTAGACTTTAAGTAAAGTACCTGAAATTTACTAAGGTCAGTACCTGAAAGTTATGATTAGGAATTATCTTATTAATCTCTTGGTTTTCTCACGTAAACTTGATCCTCCCACAAATTAGGTGGACTTGGAAAACAAATATATAAAATTACAGAGGCTTAACCTAGGACTGGATAATCTGTGGGTGACCGATCCATCCGGTTCACCCGACCCAATTATACGGGTGAATTACCGCAAAAAAGCGGGTGATGAGTGAAAAGGTTGATGGGTTGGATATAAGTGAAATGTTATACCTGTTTCACCAGACCCCTAGCCCACCACTCGTTTACCACCCGTACAAATTGTATTAGGATACCACTTTTTGTTAATTAATAGTGGCTGAGATGTAGTGGAATGTGAACAACTTTTATTAATTTATGTTTGCATTAATTTTTAGCATTAGTACCTCAAAACTTATGTAGTTAATGTTTGATATTATTATTTTTTGGTCGAAACATTAGGATATTACTTTAAGTAAGCATAATATTTACATTATTTTTTTAAATAGTTTTATAAATTTATAAGTTTTTATTGTAATTCAAGAATTTGCGAGTGATGTGTCACCCGACTCACCCACCGGTGACGGATGGGTCGGATATGGATGATGGTGGGTCGAGTGGTCTACTTTTATTCGTGAGTCGGATGGTGGAAAATGCTCCACCCTCTCATAACCCGACCCATGACCAGCCCTAGCTCAACCCACTAGCCCGTCCAAGACCACTACCGACGTGTACGTGTCCATGGACAGAATATTCTCATCAGGCCTGGCTCCCAAGCCTGGTCCCAGCCTGACCCCGGCCCAAGCCTGCTTTTGTAAAGGTATTGGATCGGCTTAGAGCACCCACATTGGTGAAAGCCCCTTTGGGCCTGTCACCATTAAAACAATATTATAATTATAGTTACTTTATTTTGAGAGACCTATTGGGTTTTCATACTTCCAACAGTATGAACCTATTGGGTCTCGAATTTTTTTTAATTTCTAATATTTTATGTCAAATTATATATATATATATATATATTCTCAAATAATATTATAATAGTCTTTTATTTCCTAAATAATATCTAAACAATATATTATAATAATTAATGACTAAATTTATAATAAAGCATAGTTATAACATTAAAAAAAGATAATAGAAATATTTTTTTCACTTAAACAAAGTATTTAAGCATTACACAGTATAAATTATTACACTAATTGTATTCATGTTTTTATAATATATATAGTTTTTATGTAAAACTTATGCAAAATGGATTTGCATAGATAAAGAATTTAACTTTGCACATTTTAAAAAATAATAACAAATAAATCAAGTTTTATGTTATTAATATTTATTTTTTACTATTATTTTTTATCTATCCAGATGATGACACTTGACGCGCATCTATTAGATGGAATATAAGCCAAGCCGTTGTTTTAAATTTATTTTATTTTTTGGGCTAGGGCAGTCATGTAGAGTAGGGCTGGGCAAAAAAAACTGTAACCGAATAACCGATCAAAAATTTCGGTTAACCGTAGCGGAAAAAACCAAAAAACCGGTTACGATTAACCAACCGAAATATTTTCCGGTTAAACGGTTAGGTTATAGTTACTAGTTTTTAATATTTGGTTAACCAAATAACCAAATATATAATATAATTATTTTTAAAAAGGGAACATCATAACTAAGCTAATCTAATGATATTAGATATATTTTGATAATAGATATAGTGGTAGTTCAAGTTATATTATTTATTCTTTACGCACTCTATTACAAGCCCAAACTAAATCCTACATGCATGCCTTTTCATGGATAATTTGGTGGTTAATTTATTAGACAAATTGTGGTGTTTATTTAATCTTATTATTTACTTTAATTGTTCTTTTCATGTATAGTTTGGTAGTTTTTTCATTTCTAAAATTGTTGGTGATGTATAAATGTCGTGTACTTGATTCTTTCCGTAATGCATTGATGCTTCGAATGGTAGAAGCTTTAGTTTGTGGTCATGATTGGATGCGTACTTCACGTGCACATTTTACAACAGGAGAAAATATACTTGAATTAGAAGCTTTGGAAGAACGTTAATTTATTATATTTGTTAATTTTTTATTTGAGTATAATATTTTTATTGTGTCTTTGACCTTTTTTACAACTTATAGAATATATATATGTATATATATATTGTTAGTACACAAAATATGTCGGTGTACAAGTCTCAATTCCTTCTTCAATGACCTTCTTCTCCAAGCCTCCTTCAATGACCTAGACCTGCAAAACAATGGACAAAGGGGGCGGGGACCCCCAATCCACCTCCGATGCCTAAGTCAGTAGAGTATTCGCAGGGTAACTGTAGAGAGAAAGGCGCAGGGTAGGACTGAGACAAGCGATCATCAGCCCCTCTAGGGTAGTTTGTGTATATCCCTTCTACATGGCCAAGCCATGTACTTATAGTGGAGAGAGAGGGCTAGGGTTTCTTCCTTGGAGCCCAATTAATAATTCTATCTTCTTAAATAAGATAGAATCTTCCAACTATTGGATAACTACCAGGATTTAAAGATATTTATTAGATATACTTACCTGGCTGGCGAAGATATTATCCTTATTTATGGCGGTAAATTACCCACCTACAAATGCCCCACCTACGTCTTAGTTGCGCAACTAAGACGTAGGTACTCTAGAATTGACTTAGCATGACTTATATGGATTAGGAGACGGGCACGTTTGCACGTTCATGAGCGAGTATCATGAGAACCCCCGTGAGCGAATATCACGGTCCCACCCCCCCCATGAGCGAATATCACGGGGGCTCCGCGAGCGAATATCGCGGTCCGCGAGCGAGTACCACGGGAACATCCGTGAGCGAGTATCACGGGAACTCTATGGTGGCCAGCCATAAGTCCGTGAGCAAATGCACGAGAACCACCGCGCGAGCGACGCGGAAACAAACTCCGGTGAGCGAATGTCACGGTCCATGAGCGAATATCATGGGGATCTCCGTGGGAAACCACGGTCCGTGAGCGAATATCACGGGAAACTCCGGTGACTGACTGTCACGGTCCATGAGCGAATATCATGGGGATCTCCGTGGGAAACCACGGTCCGTGAGCGAATATCACGGGAAACTCCGGTGACTGACTGTCACGGTCCATGAGCGAATATCATGGGGATCTCCGTGGGAAACCACGGTCCGTGAGCAAATATCACGGGAAACTCCGGTGACTGACTGTCACGGTCCATGAGCGAATATCATGGGGATCTCCGTGGGAAACCACGGTCCGTGAGCGAATATCACGGGAACATCCGCGAGCGAATATCGCGGGAACCCCCTACGTAGCTAGCATACTCAGGAGTCCGTTAGTATGATGAACTAACGTAGCACTTATTATTTTTTTTTCTTTTTATGCAAGACTCTTCTAATGCAAAAACCGATAATAAAAATAAGGGAAGTTCCGCTTGGTACCCCCGGGGTTTCGACTTTTCCTCTTGGTGTCCCATGAATTTTTGTTTTCCTTTTAGTGCCCCCGTGCTTTACAAACATTCCTTTCCGTACCCAAAAGTACTTAAAAATCAGTTTTCCATCCAAAATTTTCCATTTTCCGTTAAAAAAAAAAGATAATTAAAAATATTTTATTTTATTACTCATTTAATATTTTTTTGTCAAAATTACTCTTTTAGCCCCCACCACACATCTCCTTCTACCTCCCGAGACATTTGGATTGCCGGTCTCCTTCCACCTCTTGATTCCTCTATTGCACAATCCGCCGCCGGCCGTTCAGCCCGGCTCGACCGCCCTCTCTCCCGGAATCCTAAGGACGACCGCGGCGCTCGAACCAACCCCTGCCCCCCCACCCCCATACTCCCTCGCTCGCGCTCACCACCCCTCCCAGATCTGGCGTCGCCCAACTCCAGATTTGAGGCCTCCCGTGAAGGATTGATGATGTCTGAGTCTGACCAACCAGATTCTGATCTGCTGCGGGACGAATTAGAATCCGCCGAGCGGGTAATTCGCCTGCACGACGCCGGCCCCGACGTCGAGAGCGTGGTGCAGATTGCGGTGATGGAATTAAGTTCTGGCGGTGATGGAAGATCTCAGTTTTCAAGAGAATCACGAAGCTATGGATCGCGCCGAGAGCGTGGTGTAGATTGCGATGGCCCGCCA
Organism: Polygonum maritimum; assembly: GCA_963924305.1. Taxonomy (NCBI): domain Eukaryota; kingdom Viridiplantae; phylum Streptophyta; class Magnoliopsida; order Caryophyllales; family Polygonaceae; genus Polygonum; species Polygonum maritimum. The sequence continues at coordinate 16,013,949 of OZ002735.1, read as the reverse complement.
CCGTCGACGACGTTGTTGCCCGCCGCCGTCACTCGCCCCTTCTTCCTTCTCCTCCGACTCTGTGAAGTTCGACAGTGTTATTGCCTTTTTGTTTTTAAATTTTTTTCTTCTAATTTTTCATGTATAATAAGCTAATAGATGGTATATAATAATAAAATAAAATCTTTTTCTTTTTCTTTTTTTTTATAAACGGAAAATGGTAGTTTTTGGATGGAAAAGTGATTTATAAACAGTTTTGGGTACGGAAAGGAAAAATTGTAAACTACGGGGGCACCAAAAGGAAAAAAAAAATTCATGGGACACCAAAAGGAAAAGTCGAAACCTCGGGGGTACCAAGAGGAATTTTCCTAAAAATAAACATGAATGACATGATCCTAAAAGTCAAGCTAATGAAAAAAGAAAAACCTAGGGGCCTCATCAAAAAACCACATGGGAAAAAGAGTGCCCCGGCCTACATGAATCCTAGTCCCAGGATCCCGCGAATAAGGATCCGGGCTCCTGCGGTCGTGATTCACCGTCTCCGACGCGATCTGTCCCTGCCGCCATTCTGCCCCCGAGAGGGGATTCTGCGTTCTGGACCGAAACCGCGGTCGCGGTCCGGAGACCCGCGGTCGCGGTGTGTCGAACCGCGGGTGCGGCTTCGATCCCGCGGGCGCGGTCGCTCGACCCGCCGCCTTCTTTTGATCTGTCCTCGCGCTTGCACTTGGAAGCCTTTGACCCGCTTGCTCCCTTGATCCCATGATGAGCATTCTTCCATCATGGGGCTTTCACGCTCGGGTGGGTCTTGAGGCAAAGAAGGCGACTTCCTTCTTGCCTCGCGATCAGCTTCTTCCAAGCGCACATGTCGACAGACGCACTCACGCAGTCCATCGATGGTGGAAGGAGGATAGAGTATCAAATCCTCCCTTAGCCTGCTTCCGATCGGGAGAGCTCTTTTGAAAGCGGCCAGCGCGACTTTCTCACCGCATCCCCCAACCTCAGCGTAGCATTCCATGAAACGATTCGAGAAGCTGCGCAAGCTCTCGTCTTGATTCGTCTCGAGATCAAAGAGCGTGTCGAGGGACGCTGCATCTCGGTAATTGGCGATGTAACGCTTGACGAATAAAGTGGCGAGTTGTTTCCACGTTCGTATCGACCCGGGTTCCAAGCCTTGGAACCACCTGAGAGATCCTTCGGCGAGGCTGCTCGGGAACATCTTACACATCATGGCTTCTTCGGATGCCCACAGCGTCATCTTGTGCGAGAACAAGACTATGTGGCTTAGGGGGTCCGAATGGCCATCGTAAAGATCGAAGGTTGGTGGAGAGAATTTCGCCGGGGGCCTGGCTCGCAAGATCTCTTCGCTGAATGGTGTCGATGTCACCATTGCCAACTTGCGCTCGGCCTGCTCTTGCGCTGATTGTAAGGTTCCTCTTTGCGATTTTAAGAGTTCAAGTAACCTCTTCTCAGCGCGCGTTAAAGCCCGATTCTCTCCCTCATGCTCACCCCTACTGCCCCAATCATGAGTCGAATTAGGGTTTTCGGGAGAATCATGGCCTTCGTTTTTAGGTTCGCCAAAACCCTAACGCCGTTCGCTCAAACCGCGGGCGCGGGTGTTGGGACCGCAGTCGCGGTGTCTAGGACCGCGGTCGCGGGTTGTCAGACCGCGGTCGTGGTTTCCGCCCCGGCAATTTCCGCGATCGCTAGGGTCCTCCAAGTCATCCGAGATCGGATCCTCGGGTCGAGGGTGGCTCGTAGTTCGCGCTTTCTTGGATGAGGGTGGCTCGCTCCGAACTCCCCTCAAAGCATGTTTCAGCCTTGCGATTTCTTCTAGGGCTTGGTCCAAGCGAGACCCAGCCCGTTCGCGTTCCGACCGCATCACCTCGTCCTCTCGCAGAGTACCGGCCAGGGTATGGATGACCTCGTCATCCTGCTCGCTCCTGGTGGAGGATGATGCCTCAACCCTGCCGCTTGGGTTGGCGTGAGTCGCTTGGCCCACCACGCACCGCGAATTAGGGTTTTCGCGATTGGGCTCAAGCTCGCGACCTCGCAACTCGTGGTCACGGTTTGACT